>VYZX01019823.1:58623-106135 GCA_013401335.1 Brachypteracias leptosomus | reverse complement strand
CCTGAGGAAGAAGAGAGCTGGCAGCACACCAGTACATTTGCAGCACCCAACCAGCAAAGATATAAGCACTGAGAACTGGCGTAAATTTTACATTACCAAAAATCTATTTTCCTCTTTTTTTTTTTTTGAGTTGCTTTACTTCAGCCACTTCACCAGGTAATACCAATTACTTCATAATGAGTAATGAGGTGCTCAAACTATATTCCTTAACCATTTTTCTGGGTCTGTTTCTAGAATGTGACACAACTTGCTCTTCCCATTAGGATTTGAGCCAATAGGAGAGCAACTCCTGTGGGAATCGTGGTCACAGTGATTGTCACCATTTTGATACCAAAAAAAGCAGCACAAATATTTGAAAATACATTCAGTTTGAACTGAAGCACTACAGTAGCAACACCTCTAACAGAAGTCCAGGCAGGCCAAGCAGCACAGCCACAGCCCCAACAAGACTTTACTTAAGCAAGACAAAGACTGGATTGCCATATGATAAGGAAATCAGAGCAAGACATTACAGCATGGATATCCATGGAATCATGGTATGGAAGAATGGATACTGGCAGAGGTCAAGGTCCACAAAATTAATACAAACTAGTGGGATCAAAAGAGAACCGTGATTTAGCAAAATAGAGATTTTAGGAAGTCAAGAGACAAGCTTTCCAATCTTCCAACTTTTAACATCATCTTTCACAGTAGTTTGCGTAGTCCTCAGACAACTACTTCTTCACCTAAGTTTACCAGCCTGATAAATATCAGAAATTCTATTTTTAATAATCAATTATAGATGATGTGACGAGAAAGTATATAAAACTGTATGGATCAGGATATTAACACAACCCTTCACAAACACCACTCAAGGTGTACTGAACATTAAGCAGAATAGTTTCACTGACAACCACCAGGATTACTGTGCTCCAAACTAAGCGCTGCTTAAGAGCTTTTCTCATTGAACCTAAAAGATCATGACCAATAAGCATCCACAGCCTCCTGGTTCCCTCCTGATATGAGACTTTATTCAACAAAACTAAATAAAATTGCTGCAATTTCACAGAAGTTTCACATGCTTAAAACCAGATTAATGTCACTGGGGAAAAAATTCACAAAGACCTATCATTCAGTAATGTTTAGTATAAAACCACTTTAGAAGCCTGTTCTTCTAACTTAGTGTGCCACTGCACAAACAAATAACTTGTTGAATAAAATACCCTTTCAAACAGATCCACAAATCTTTACTGTAGTTGGTAAAATGGGCAGATGTAGCTCAGAAGTATGACACCTTTTGATACCAGTCACTCATTAATGCATACTCCATTTTATCAGACTTGTTAGTTTAATGTAAAAACATACAGGAGTTTTAACAGGACATTGCTTGCAAATATCACTCTGAATGCAACCATAAGCATCAAGAAAGCTTTACTTAGGCAAAGAGGTGAACTGCCTGATATGACGTAAGCCTGATGAAACAACCAACACAGACAACAGCACTGTTATTTTGGGCAGTGGCATAAGTTCAAGGAAACTGTCAAATTAATCAACTCAACATATTTATTAGAAGTGGGAACTACACTGCATTCTTGTTTTCACACAGCTGCATTGTTTTCTTTCATTTATCACTTGAAGCAAGTTGCAGCCTACAGTTCCAGCTCAGGAAGAGGCCAAGACACTTCCATTGACACTGATGGGAGGACCATGAAGCCTGTCTTCAGGGACTCTGACCCAAAGACCACAGCCAGCATTCATGCCAGCTGTGCAAGTATCACCACATAAGCCAAATAAATCACTTGCAGAGCTCACATAACTCAATCTCTACACACAACACACAAAACATTCCTAGACTCCTCTCTTTAGACTACCAGGAAGGTGTCATGTCAGCAGCAATGCTGAATTGAGTGGCAGAAATCTGTTGCCTTGTGATTTTAATCGTGCTGCTAGTAAAACCACGGACAAGTATTAATTTCATGGCCTAATGAGCAAGGCCCAGATTACCTGAACTTAGTTGTTTCCTATTTTCAAACACAGCACAGTTCAGCCTGTTCCATTGGGCAGGACAGACACACACTTTTCCAGTCAAAGCTGAAGCAGAACATTCCCACCATTCATAAGGATTCCTCCGAGGTCTCTTCTCAGCAGAGGAAACCTCTCTGCTCAGCTCTCCCCCACATCTTCTCAGCAGTGACAAATACAGGACTGTATTACTGATAACCATCGAGCTTCTAGTGACAGCCTCAGTGTAGTATATTGAGGGAAAAAAGCAGCTGCAAAAACACTGACCTGTTACAGGAAGGGCAAAATGATTTGTTCCCATAATAGAACCAGTCTCCATCCTACTTCCCAGCTCCTTCAAGTAATGCAGAGCACATTTTTTTCCTCCCTGTAAGAATGATAGATGTATAATGTGGTAAGAACTGTTTTCTACTATTCTAGCTGCATTTTCTTTCTTACCTCACACAATACTTCGTCTGGAAGAGATGGATAAATATTTGACATGGCACAATTCCCAATACTCTCCACAATATAAAGCTTTTAAAAAATTTAAGTGTTTTGTTTTCCTGTGTAATAACTAATGACAAAGGTGGGGTTTGTTCTTGCTTTTGTGTTCACTGTAATTACAAAACAAATTACATAATTTCATACACATATAAAAATACTCTGACATTATTTCACTGGTTCTGCCAGCTAGGATTTGAATAAGAACAGGATCCCAGCTAATGAAGTCAGCACTAAAACCCTCATGTAATCTTTCTGAATACCCAAGAACTTTCATATGGAGTAAAAATAAATCATTTTTATGACTGCTTTCTGACACAGTTGGGAGGAGTATAAAAGAAGACACAAACTAAAAAAAAAACTCATGAGAATTATGAAAATATGCCAAACATACGACATGAGACCAGGACGTGAAAAAGCCAGTAAGAGAAAATCATATCTTTGGGTTTATTAGTAGTGAAGTTTGTACAGCGTAGAGATAGTTACAAAACTGAGAGGTACTAAAATAAAGGTTTTAAATCCTCTGTGACATACAGCAGCTGACAAAACACGACTCCTCCAAGTCCTTGGCAATTGTTTTATCATAACCACTTCACTAGTCTTACCATATTATATACAAATAAATATAAGTATTCTCATGATTTCTCACTGGCGAAATTTTGTTTCACTCTCATTGATTTGCATGAGAAACATTTCCATGTTAAAAATTCCTTCCTCTTCCCAACTCACTTTCATTTAGAAAGGAGACAACTTAGAACTCAGTGGGCTCCACAGCTTCCAGAGACCTCCAAGAAGCATATTGTGGTTTTGAACCACAGACCTAGAAGCAAGTAAGATTCGGACTGTCAAGCCTATCTCTCAATGATCTCACAGTTCTAACTTCTAAAATGACAATTTATTATTATAAGAAAAACATCTTCTGACATGAAGGGAGAAAGCTGCATAACCAAGTGTCAAAAAGCCCCTCAGAGATCTGGAAGGCAGACAAGTGTTTTAACTCTTAACATTCGGGTTAAGAAAAATGACCCAATTTATCAGAGCAATGACTGTGACCCAGCGAGGAGAAGCAAAGCTCTGGCACATGCTCTAGCAGCCCTGCCAACCAAAGCAGGAGCCTCGGCTCAGACCCTGGAAGACACCTTTGGGCTGCACACTGAGCAGTGGCACACACATCTGGCTGTCAGTTAATCTGCCTCTTATCTACAGCTCTGGAGAATCAGAAAAAGCTTGGACGTTGTGAACACGATGGGGCTGAGACACCTATGGGGTTGCCAAAGAACATTCTGTCACTTTGCAAGCAATTTAACTTAGTTTCTCCAATAGCCCACACAATTCTCAGTTCTTCTGCCAGGGACCTAAGAGAGCAAAGCTATGGCTTTACAATTACAGAATCAAAGAATGGGTTGGGTTGGAAGGGACCTTTAAAGGTCATCTGGTTCAACCCACCCACACTGAGCTGGGACATCTGCAACTAGAGAAGATTTCTCAGAGCCCCATCCAACTTCACCTGGAATATTTCCAGGGATGGAGCATCAACCACCTCTCTGGGCAACCTGGGCCCATGTTTCACCACCCTCCTTGTAAAATATTTCTTCCTTATATCTAGTCTAAATTTATTCTCTTTTAGTTCAAAACCATCACCTCTTGTCCTGTCACAACAGTCCCTAATAAGAAGATTAAGTGCTGAAAGGCCACATTAAGATTTCCCCAGGGCCTTGTCTTCTCCAGGCTGAACAACCCCAACTCTCTTGGCCTGGCCTCAGAGCAGAGGGGTTACAGCCCTCAGGTCAGTTTCGTGGCCTTGTCTAGACCTACTCCAACAGGTCCATGTCTCCCCTGTGCTGAGGCCTCCAGAGCTGGACATACAGTGCTCCAGTTGGGATTCCAGAGTGAAGCAGAAGGGCAGAAACACCTCCCTGCATTTGCCCCAGTCCTGTCTTGCCTTTCCTCCTTCCCCACCCACACTCATACAACTCGTGTCATCACCGTGCAGGGGCCTGGCTCAATGGGGAACAGAGAGTTACAGTTCCCACAGCCAGGCTGCAGACTGCCAAGGCACAAGGGATGAACTGGGCTGTTGTCCTCCACCCCAAAATGTACTAGAATTAGTTACAAAATTAGCAGTTAATATATAGATGCTCATGCTGCTTCTGCATATTACCATTATTCTTGTGAGTCATCTGAGGACTACGTTAGGACTTTTTTTCCTGAAATGGTTTTAGGTTTTACCCTGAAATTAACTGTCTCTATAAAAAAGGAGGTATTAAAAAAAACATTTAACAGCTGGATACAACATCTGCCTTTCCCAGGTCATTAGTACTTAAGAACAGCTAATTTATGAGACTATAACATTACAGAGAGACTGTCAATTAAAAGAATCACATTTCTTTCTAGTTTAAGCCTTGCCTGCTGAGTGTTCCAGTTAAATAAGTTGCCTTTCTTTTTTAAATGTAAGTTATGCCAAAGGGAAAGAGCCACCAACTCTTTGATAGGCCAGTAACTTTGTCACAGCAATGGGTCATTTTTCCTTGGACTCCATCTCATGGAGTCGTGTGATTCTATATAGTACTTTCACATCTCAGATTCATGCTTGCAAAGTTTAAAATATGAACTTGAAAAGTTAGAAAAAATAAATAAGAAAAGCCCAGAAAATTGTATCTCAAGGCAGTCTAAGGGTATCTTTGAGATAAGGTACATAGTTTCTGAGTATGAAATCCCTTTGTAGTCTTTTTGTATATTGTTTCAACTCTAATATGTAGTGGAGGAGATAAGCACATGCAGTAAAAAGAAAAAAAAAATCACTAACTACCTGGTAATCCAGAAACATGTTTAGGAGTACAAATTAATTTTAACTCATTAAGACTTCCAATAGCCTGCATCTTTAAAAAAAGATGAAAAACATAATCATACTTCATGAGTCTGTATACAAAGGTGATACAATTCTCACACTTAAAAATAAAAACAAACACCACTACATAAAGAAAAAGAAATGGAGCCTAAAAAGGGCAATGTAAGAGTATAGCAAAAAAACATAAATATTTTGAAAGAGTTCAGTTATACACTCAATAAGGAAGCACTGGTTCCATTTTATAATGAAGCACATTCTAAACATCTCTGTTGCCAAGCTCAGAATTTTATACTACTGTTGAAAACTGTTCTCTGCCAAAAGAAGTTCAAATCTTTCCATTTCATGATTTGATATCTAATATTAAAAGCATCTTTTTTTCCTTTTTTCTCAATTCCAGTTCTAATTATATTGATGTAGGCCTGTACCTTGTACAGGTATGCCAGTATTTCCACTATCAGGGCTTGTTAAGAAAATATCCTTTCAAGAAGCATACTGGCATACGAGTATCTCAGCAGGAACAAAAACAGATTTTACAAAACCTAGCATCAAAAGTTACTTCAGCAGAAAGCAAAGGAGATCAAAACCTAACTCATACACCCACACTCATACAAACAGGCACTTTTAAAGTCAATGAAAGAAAAAGGGCACCGAGCATGTAAAGGATAATTGACTACAAATTAATACTCAGAGGAGTAGAGAGGAGACAGGGATCCAGATACAGTCCTTTGTTCACTCTGCATCTCCATGACTCGTGTCCCAAACTAAACGGCCGTAGGTGGAATGAGTTTCCTCCTGCTCAGATTTCAGGGCAGAACAAGGACCTACATCTGTTCTGAATTATGGCTGTAACTTACACTTGATGTTACCATTACCCAAAGCAAAGTCTTCACTGTCTCGGACAATAACAGCACATTATTATTACATCAGTAGTGCCCGAGCAGCACCGCCCTTTGATAGCACATGCACGTAGCTGTAATAACTCTCATGGCAATTGAGAGTTGCTCATGCACAAAGCTATATTCCGAGGGCTGCAGGAATCCACACTGGAATAAGAAACAAAACATAACTGGCCCTCAGATTACACACTTAGGCTGCAAAACTCAGCCATAACTTCAGCCAAGAAGTTTTGTTTCCGTTTTTCTAACCTCTTGCAGGCTTTGAAGAATCAGGCTCAGCTTCAGTGCCAGTCCTTCTCCTGAGCCAGCTGCAACTCATCAGAATGTAATCCCATTTTCAGTTGCTCAATCCATCCTTTGCAGTGCACATTTCCTTGTCTTAAGCCAGTTATTGGCCCATGGCTCCCCATTCTTTAAGACTCTCCGAAGAATTGCTCTTTTAATATTCAGTATATGCTTTTTCCACACATAGAAAGTTAAATAAATTGGTTCCATCACTCCCAACATTTTAAAAATGCAGACACATACATGTGGCCTAAGATGCATGTTATAACCCACATATTATACTGTAAGTTTGCCAAATTCTATTTTGCAGTAAGTGGAGGGGGGAAAGTGTTAAAGTTAGATGTGAAAAAAAATTGTATATTCTCCTACGGTGAGAAGTTTCATGCCAAGATTTAACTCAGGATGCAAGAACTTTTATAGTTAAGTTACAAAGCTCTGAAAATAACTTTTTTCTGATGGAGATACTGACACACATTGGGTTCAATAGCAGATCCTGACCATCCTGAAACCCTCACAGTGGGTTTCTGTGAACCACAGCTAACAATAGTACCATACATGATCATATAAATCATGTCCTATATTAAAGTATATAAAATAAATATATGCTGCATAGTTATGTAAGAATGAATGTAGCAAAATAAAAGATAGACTGAGACTTACAAGGAAATAGAAAGAACTAAGAATATCCATTTGGTCTCCTATCTTCTTCACCTCACCTCTATATTCCTGCTCTTCTGTTAACAAGCAGTACACTCTAATTTCAAATTCTTGCGATGTCCAAGCAGAACAGAACAGATATGATGCAGTAAGAAATACTGATTTAAGTCACATGTACAATTCAAACATCAAGTAGAATTTTTAAAGTTTCCCAATCCCTATTTCTGTATTTATTACTTACATTTTACAGGGAAATTGTTTCAAAACCAAATGCGGGTTTCAGAAGTTAAGTATCTATTGATTTTAATATACTACTCAGAAAACTGTTTACTATAATTGGTGTGCTTGCATGAGTATGCACGAGGGCATGTCTACATTCAGAAAAGTGTCTTTAAATCCAGAATTAAAAACACTTCCCTAATAGAAAACTTGATATTCTGCTCTTCCATGAAGTAGATGTTGTTCATATTCCACCTTTGGGATGCAAACAGAAATTAAAACTTCTCCAACAGCCTCATCAAGAGACCCCAGTGAACTAACCCATATATCCAGCATATGAGGTATTGCAACTGCATTGCTGGAGAATCTTGAGTGCTACACCATCTGCTACAGGCAAAAGCTCTGCCACAACACTCAGCACCCTGACACAGTAGAGATTCCAAGGAAGAGAACCTCATTCTGCAATTTCTTCTATATATTTAATGAAGAATTCAATAGTGGACCTTCAATTCTATTTATCATCAGGCTATGAGTGGCTATACTTGCAATTATAGGTACAACTCAACACTCTCAGTTTTTATTTTCCACAAAAATTAAATTCCCTACTCCAAAAGTCAGTGTTTTTAAACTTACCTAGTGTGCTGGAGGTGGTATACAGAGCATCATGAGATTTGTGGTACAAAGACCACATCTCCTGTCTCCATGCAGCTGTACCTTCCACTTATTTCCATACGGCCTTTGCTTGTGTATCAAAAAACAATACTTTTTCTGCCTGTCTTCATTTCAGAGAAGTTGGTTTTCTTCCACAATATACTCTGAGCATCATTTGAAACATCTGCTGTCCATGGAATCCCATCTTGTCTATCTAAGGATATATCATGCCCCGAAGACTCCAAAGAAACTCTCCCGACTGGCTCCTGTCAGGAAGCTGGAGGTGCTCGCCCGGGCAGCTGGAGGGGATTAGAGCTCACAAACACTGCCAGGATCAGTGAGACCACGAGTAGCAGACAGTTCATTTTACAAAAACTTAATGGAGTGTATGGCCCTGGCTCCTTAAATACAAGTACTGTCAAGGCATCTAAGCAAAAAGTCTCAGCCGTCACTGCTGACAAGCTGAGCAGAATTATTTGTCACACTAGGATAGATAAGAGACCAGCAGAGTGGTGCATGGTGAGATCCCCATACATCTCCACGCTGCAGTCTCAGGCAGCAGCCATATGGTTTCCTCCAATACCCTGTCAGTATAATGTAATCTTACTACAAGGCAGTATGGTTAAAATGTTATTCTTTCATCTTCATTTTTTAACTATGTTATCCTCCTTTTTTGCTCAGTGTTTTACATCCTCTAATTAAGTGGTCTCTGACTTCCCCTTCATATTTTCTGAAAAAGACAGCATGCAACCCCCTGAACAACCTCCGGGTCATTAGCTAGTGTAATCCATGTCATCAATATGTCAAATTATCCCAGCTAAAGAACTAACCTGATGCATCTGTTCTATAATATGAAAGTTTTCATCTGGATGTTTCTTCTAACCCCATTAAAAAGGCCATCAATTATTATCTTTCAGCACATGTGTACCCATAACAAAGGCTTCCAGAAAGCTAATTCTTTCCCTGCTGGTGTTTACACACCAAAGCTTTCATTATCCAGAGTACTAAATGCACACAGTCTACTTCTTTAGGAGATACACAATCCTCCTACATACACAAACGTGGTTTTAAAATTCTCTTACTCCCCACAATAGAAGAGAAATGAGTGGTTTTCATTTATCAGCAACCAGAAAGGTTCATATTCTCCTATAAACTCATCAATTACCTGAAACTCAAATAAAGTTGTTCAAAATCATTAGTAAAGAGCTATGATCAAACTACTCTGGACAGAAGCCAGGTAGTTATATCTGATGCACAGGAGTTGATCTAGTCCTAATATCTATTATGTAACATAAAATAATTTTATTTAATCTATAACTCCACTACTATATTGTACTACATAACATCATTTTCTGTGCCAGCAGCCTGCTGCAGCTCATCAAATCTAATATGCAAGTTATTCTGGACAAATGTCTTTTTATGGAATGATTCTTGGCAATAAAGCACAGTAGAGATCAGGTCCTTGATGAAGGCCTGCTGATGTTAACATAATACATACAGCTGCATCTCCACCCAACTAAGTCAGATCCAGAAATCCAGGTTTTTTCAATGCCCTGCTAGACAAACATAGGTAAGTCGCTATTCTCTATGCTTCTGATCATGCCCTTTATCTGCCTGGTGTATTTAGAACAAATTCTATGGTGATGGAATTTCTGTACTGTCTATATAACACTGTAAAAAAATAGGCATCTAAGCTGGACTAAGCCAAGTATTCTAGATTTTCCTTCAATAACTACAAATATTTGAGGCTTTATTAAGAAAGAATATAAGGTCAAGAAGTGGTTTTCAGAATGTAAGTTACAGATCTATAATAATTTAGGATCATTACAACTAATTTATGGTCTGACATGGAGGACAGTGAAGTACCTAGAAATGTGACTAGTTTGAAATATTTCTTCTTTTTAATCGTTTTAACATTTTATCTAAATGAAAATTAGGAAGCTATGCCATTTGAACTTTATTGAAGGTTACTTACTAAGTTTGAGAATACAGTTTTACCTGGTATCACTTAAACACAAAATGTTATCTCAAAATCCAACTTCAAAATATCTGTAAATATATGTCAAAACTAGTGTAATGAAGGCTATAGATGAGTTCTAGTCTCCATGATCAATACCCACACAAGAAAAATGCCTGCCAGAGCATTTTGTATTCAGCAAGCATTCATCCAGGACCAACAGTTAAGCTGGTGCACCCAGAGAGCAAATACTTAGGTACAATAATGAAGTTTTTATCACTCTTTTTAATCCATGCAGATTTGTCCATGGTGATCCACTCGAGCCTAAACTGAGGGGGAAGGAATGAGTACCAAATAAGCACCATTCTCCTTTTGGGATGAAATAATTTAAGGCAGTTGCACTACCGAGTGTTTATGTTCATAATATCATGCCAAGCTTCTTTACAAATGTTCTGTAAAATTATTTAAAAACAACTATTTCCAGACACTGATATATGCATGATTTTCTGCACGTGACATTAATGAGTAACCAATCTGTCATTCACAAAAGGGTCAATGCCAAGTCTGAAAATAAGCATCGATAAAAAACACATTTTAAAGTAACTTTCTCAATCCATTCTTAACTTATTAACACTGGCGGCCATTATCACACACAGATATGCAAACTGAAGGTCTACACAAACTGCAAAAGAACCATTTGACACAATGGTTCAGAAGAGCTCTGCAAAATAAACAGAACAATGTGAAGTTTGAAGTGCCCTATCTCCTGCTTCTAGTCAATACAAAACCTGTACGTCCCTTCAGACAGACTTCTTACCCTAAGTTTTAAGAAAGGAATCTTAAAAGGGAGAATGAAGTAATAGCAAGAAATGAAAGAACTGAGACAAGTTATAAAGGATTGTCAGACAAGGAGGAGAAGACAACTGTGTAAGTGACAGGAAATAAGTGGATACAGGTAAGGTGCCCTATGTGATAGCAGTGCCAGCTTTACTTGCTCGCTCCTGCCACCTCCTGCTCTTCATCCAGGGCCCACTACTAAACTGTCAGATGGCACGAAGTGGTGCCACTTCTCAGATGTGGTCCTTCAATCCGAAAAATGCTATGAGGTTATCACTGGATGTACTACAAGTGCTTTGCCACACTGTTTCCTAGACAATGAAATGGTCTCAGTATCCCAAAGGCAATTCTTTTCCATACTAGTTTTTAAAGAAAAACATACACATTTCCTGAAATGTTCTTCCTCACAGAAGCACTAGAAGCTACAATCATTGAAATATTAGCACGAAAGGACAAAGCCCAAATGAATAAAATTCAGCTAAAAGCACCATTATCTAGTTTTCTATTTGACATTTATTAAATTTAGAGTTCATGATTGTTACAACTAAAATTAAAACCAGGAAGCACATCACTTCATCTCTCAAAGACATTTCCCACTTCCAAATAGCCAAGGGATATTTCTGTACTATTTCCTGCACTGTAGAAGAGTAACAAAGATTTCACTTTGTCTATAGTAAGGAATCTCCATGTTGCAGAGATGAGGTCTGACAAAATACGCACTATGTATTACTCTTCTACCACCAAATACACACACGTTACACACACAACGTAACAAAACCAGGCCAAGAATCTTTAAAAAAAAAAAAAAAAGGTGCTTCATGACTGGAGCTGAGAGTCATTCCCCATGGCTGAAATTCATCCATGGACAGAAGACTTGCACACAGTTTAAATCCCATCCAGTTCCACACACAGGCATGGACCCTGTGCAGAGTGAATTTTGCCTCCCAGCTGAGCCGTGCAATTGCCGTAGCTCTGACACAACGAGCTCCCTCCTCTCCGTGGGGCTGGCAGAGGTGCCCTAGGCTCCAGAAGAAAAGCTTCTACATTCACCACCAAGAATCAGCTGTATTGATGAGAAGGTAAAGCCCGATGCTGTGGGGATGCTGAACTAAGTTGTGGCATCACAAAATCAATATTGTGAATTCACAGAATCAAGGAGAAGGGGCAGAAGGAGATAAAACTAATAATGAATCAAAATTAGGATGAATGTGAGAAATAGGTGCATACATAAAGGTAGATGAGTGCAGATTCACACTGTGGGAAGTGCTTAACAAGTGAGCAGCTAACCTACTTACTGGGTGCTCAAAGGACCTAAAAAAGCCAGCGCAGACAGCATTAAATTTCATTAACTCACACTTCCACAAAAGCTCTGTCACTATACGAGCAGCAAATCATGTTTTGAATGCAGCTAATCAGCCATACAATGAGAACAGAGAAGGACAACCCTAAAAATAAATGCAAGTATTTCAAAAGCATTTCTTTGTAATGCTAGTTTTGGAAAAGATTTATACTTATATTTTACTCACTGATAAGTGAGCTTCTCCCTACCAATTTAGCCAATCAGTTAACAATGTTATATCATATTTCCCAGGAAGATATCATTAGCTCAATCTCACAGACCAGGAAACAAGAAGATTACAACATTCTAATTACACAGAAATAGATAACACCAACTGGGCAAAGATAATCACATATTTCAATAGAAAATTAAGAAAATTAAACCAATAACAGTTTAAATCAAAGCCAAAGTAACTAAGTGTAAAGTTACAAGACATTAATTCAACTTCTAAATGTAAACACAAACATAAGATTTCTGTCTTGTACAAACACATCAAGCAGACACACTTTATCAGTAAATAACCTCCGCCAAGAATCAATGCACATTTATGAACTTTCTACTCCACCCAGTTTTCCTTTTTCCCTAAAAGCTTCAGTGAGGATTTTGAGGCATCTACCCAGAACCACTTTGTAAGCCTGCACCACAAGATTTCAAGACGTACATTGGCACAATTGAAGTGCAACATACTGCCTGCATCATGAAAATGGCAAGACTGACATTCACAGTTGTAGCAATTCATGCAGGCAGCACTGTGCCAGATCTTCACTGCAACGTGCAATGAAACAAGGTCTAAACATTAAAAACTTGCTGCGTGCTGGGGAAATAGCTCCACAATTCCATTTATACAGTGAAAGGAGAACATTTAACCTTACAAGCTGCCATCCCGCACCAGAGCATATACAAGGCTTTGCTGGTTGCTTTGGAGGCACAAGTGAGAAAGCCTCTTTTGAGCAGGAGATAGTATCAAATTGCAGCAGCAGGGTCAATTACACGGCTGCATTATCCCATCCTAAAGATCCTGTCACTGACTCTGCCCATCCTAAAGATCTTGTCACTGACACTGCTCAGCCTGACACACACTAGAGGGAAGCGAGCCCAGACTGAGTTCTCCTCACCATTTGCCTGACAGCTGGTGAGGCCTGAGTGATGGTCTCCTGGCCAACAGCACTAGGAAAAAAAGTTAAGCAGAACAGATTACCTGAAATCACTCCTCACTCTCCCAGATACCATCCCAAATTTCACAAATTCATAATTACTAGAGCTTCAGGAGATGAGAGAAAGGAGAAAGGAGAATGGCTTACCTGGAAAACGAGAAAGCAGTAACTAAAGCAGATAATTTCCTTCCACTTTTCAATATTCTAGCTACTTCTGAGTTTTAATCAGCCATCCCCTCCCCTAAAACCCGCCATGCAATAAAAGGCATAGCCCAGAAAGGAATTTTTAATAGCAGCTCCTTGTGGGACCAAACTAATATATTTTAGCCCATTTCTTTTTAATAAATGCAAAGATTTTAATCAAATTTGTTCAGAGGATAGAAGATTAGTTAAAGAAGAGAAGTAAATGAAACATTAAATTAAGGTATCGGGAATTAAAAATGTAATTTTATGTTATTATCAGTGGCATATTATGAATAAAGAATATGCAATATGCAATTAATATGCAGCACAATATGAACAGCATCTGAGAAAAATGAATTTGATATGTAGGACAGAGAGGTCATGAATTTGCAAACCCGATTCAATTTGCTTTACTCTGTTCAATTTTCCCATGGGCATCTGTTTAAATATTTCCAGGTATGGGAAAAGTCACTACTAAGTTCTGACACAAGGCGATTAGGGTTGATGACAGACAACCCAGTGTACTCCCTCCACAAACCGAGGCTCTACTCCTCTAAGCCTGTTTTCCTTTGGGCAGGTACCTGCTTCCCACATCGAGCTATTCGCAAAGCAATGGGACAGAGACCAGTAGTTCATAAAATAAGCCAAACAGTAGAATTATGCCACTAATTAAAAAAATAAAAATACCCTTAAAACTTCATATAAAACTCATGGATTAGCTAAGGTTAAAATGTATTATTCAGAGTCAGTAACCAGTGCACAAAATTGCATTTTCCTAATTCGCTGTGTTGTGTTTATGGATATTTTGAGGGAGAAGATAGAAAGTAATGTCCTATGAGACTAGGAGTATATTTCACCTCCAAGCATCATCAAGGGGAGAGCAAAAGTACACAGAAAACAAGACAAATATGCCACGTATTAAATAATGCCCATTTGATTTGAAAGTCTTTGCATTTATACTTACGTGAAATTATTTTTTCACGGTCAAGACAATAGAGACAGAGCCACTTTGCTTGACTTTGGCATTTTTTGTGCAACACTAATACCACTATGGATTTAATCATGCTCTTCCTGAGTATTTAAAAGTTATTCAGAGCTCGCTAAACTATGCCTAAAGATTACCACATAAGTTTTGAATTCACAGGTATCTGAAACTCTTCAGAAAACAAACAGCCAACACAAAGATTTCTTTCATTGATACTTGACTCCACTCAGGGGTAACAGCGCGTAAAACAAGCTCAGGGCAGGTGTGTACACAGGCATGGGCACATCCACAGTTTGTGCTATGCACTTGGGAGCCTGTTTTCACATTCCTTAACCTTCCCCTTCCTACCTCTTCTCTTTTTCTCTTCCCCAGGCAACCAGACTCTTTAAACACGCTGGAGCTCAAATGAGAGCTGTATGCATGGAGTCCTGCTTTCTATACTAAATATAGAGAGAAGGAAAAAGGCCACTGGTTTTGCAAGTCTCAGCATCACAGCTGCAACAGCCAATTCTATGCATGTGATAAAGTTTGAGAACTTTTTCTTTTAACAGGAAAAAACAAAGTTACTTTCAAGCTTACATGAAACCATCAATGTTTTCATCAGTTTCCTAAAGCAACTCATTTTATCCATCCGGTTTAATTGCAGTTTCACAATTCTCTGCTTATTCCAAACCTTGTAAACTATTGACATTTCATTTCTAATAAATGCTGTTTCCTGCTTCTTCAAGTGCATTCAGCTGAATGTTCATTTCTGACAAACAGCATTTACAGAGGGCAACTGTGATCACCCAGACTGACCCTCTACATTGCACAGGCCAAAGACCTTAACTCAGTAATTTCTGTGTTGAGCCCACATGCATCTAGCTGAGCTAGATCACATCTTTCAGAGTGATATTCAACCTTGACTTAAACATTTAAACCAACAGCAATACCGTGATTTGGTTAATTTAGTGTTTTGGATTTCTCTTTCTATAGCTGTGACCCTCAGATTCACAAAACTACTGCACTAATTTCTTCCATACATTTAGTACATAACTTAAATATCCAACTTGAATCCAAAGGTTCAAGCATTTGATAAATCCTCTCAATTTCAAAAGACAATTATTACTTCCCATCAGCTCTAAGGCTTGATATTAGACCCAAATTTTCCTTCTGTGTGAAAGGAAACACAGTGATACACTTACAGCTATCAAAAACCATCTGTAGAGCCTGCTAATTTATCCACGGGTAGCGTACAGTGAAAGCAGAAAGTGTTGAATATCACTAACTACCAAAGATATACTGGGAGACCTCTCCTCACAAGTGCTATTAGAGCTCAGAGACTAATAATTCCGTGTTTAAGCTTCTCAAGTTGTAACATTAACATCTCGTGCATCAAAATTCTTAACATAGATATCAAAGATGATGCAATTTCCAGAGTCTCATGAAGAGTTTCATGAAGGGGGGTTTTGCAAAGTACTTTTTTCAGAGGTCAGTTCTAGTACACATCTAAATACAGTATTTTTTCGGAAAAAGAAAGAAAACTCGATTGATACATTTGTAAAATTCCAAGTACAGGAATTTGGTTTTAAGCTAAAAAAAAATCAGTTGCATGTTCTGAAATAAAAGTACAAACACCATACTTATGTCACACAATTGCATAGCTAAGAAACAAAAGGTATTATGCTTTAAGATCTATCAGCACTTGGCAGCAGGGACCAAGGTGACACTGACCTCATATAGTAAGAATTACTTACATGGTTCTGTTCATTAACTTCCAAGTACAGTGGCTTTGGACAATTACCTGTTTCACAGTCCTCATGAAGAGGACCACCCTGCCATCTCTCTCAGTTTGCATGTTTACTGAGCCATAAACTAAGTGTCCTCAGACAGGCTACCACATATCTCTACATGTTCCAGTCTTGCCCACGGTAAGAGATGATATAACAAAGAATAAGAGCAAGAAACTAAGGTAATACTTAAATTATATTACCAAAAATCTTTCCTGAATCAGAAACACCTAAGTTAATATTCAAAAGAGATCTGTGACAAGCAGCTAAAAGAATTCACCTGAAAGTATGTCCTTTATTTTGCTGTTCTTAGCATACCAAAAAAAGAAGTCTCTTTTTTATGTTATAGCTATAAACATGTTTACATAAAATATTTCTGCTTCACATCTCAATTATTTCAATTCAGTCTTGGTTAAGTCATATCTTATTCCTATTCAGGAAAGCAAAATAGTTCTGTTCTTTTTAAGTAAGGTCAGGAATACACTAAAGAGACATTTTCTTGAAGAAATTAGATGGCTCTGAAAATTTCAAAAGCAAATTTTTAGTCCTAAAGCTTTTATTTTTCAAAGCATTTAGCTATAATTTGCCTTTACCTTATCCCTTACTTCATTACTGCAATTACTTTAGATGATCAAAAAAAGCAGTACAGTAGAACTGCAAGCAAAAGGCAGCAAAAGTAATTAAGCATTGCCTTTTAAATTCACACAGATTAAGAATGCTCTTCTAGGTGAAGCACATTTTAACAAACATTAGATATCTTCTGAGATGTTTATTTACTGCTTACCTCTTTGTGCTGCTCGCTCTCTTCTTCCTCAGGCCAACACCAAACTCAGCAACATCCCCTCACCATAACTTCATCTTTTATACTTCAGCTGTTTGCTCTTCTCCATCTCAAATCAGCCAACAGGGAACACACCACTGAGAGCGAGCTCAGCAAGCTGCCCCCAACAAGAAGCTCCTCCAACCAGCCCCAACAGGAACTCTCTTCAAACTGATCAGCTTCTTGTTATTTCTCTCAAACTAGTCGGTTTCTGGTTGATCTCTCTCTGGCCTTGCCCATCACCCCAACAACAATCACCTGGGGGCAGTTGGGGCCTCACACAGCTGGGCCAGGTTCTGCCTCTGGGGCCTTGGGGAACAAAACCTGTTGCTGGGTTGTGACTTTCCCATAGGTCAACTTCAACTTGGGGCCCACAGCCCAGGCCCCAGCACTTCACTCTTAATTCTATACTCCTGTAGAGAGCTAGAAGCAGCACAGTGTGTTTAACTGATCAGATAAATATCTGCTTACTCAGCCTAAACAGAGTTTAAAACTTTTTCTTAATACAGATCTTAAGACTAAAGATCTGTCAAATAAAAACTAGTGAATATATTATGGCTTGAGAATAAACCCATACATGGAGACTATTTTTAACTACTGCAAACAGTATTAATTGTTGTTGCATTCGCAGCAGAGGTGTGCTATCGGAATGCAAACAAGCACAGATTATTCAGAACAGAGGACTGGCAGCGATTTTGAAATGTTAATTAGAAACACAAGGGATATGAGAGAGTGAGAAAAAAATGAACGTGCTGATTATGAGAAAAAGAGAAACCTTTTCAAGCAAAGGATCCAGAATAACACTTCCAGTAAAAACAGAAACACGCAGGCGGCAGAACAAAGTGTGCACATCTACAGAGCCTACAGAAAGCCCTGCTCTGTGCAGCCGTGCTGCACAATGAACACCGAGCCACCTTCCTACGACACGGTGTAGATTCTCTGGGTTTACTACAGGCCAACTGCATCTCCTGTAGAAATCACTACTGTCATTGAATTGGGTGCTCATAGAACGAGACAACAAAAAAAATAAAAATGAGAAAATCATAGAATGGTTTGGGTTGGAAGGGACCTCAAAGATCACCTATTCCAACCCCCCTCCCACCATGGCAGGGACACCTCCCACAGGACCAGGTTGCTCAAGGCCCCATCCAACCTGGCCTTGAACACCTCCAGGGATGGAGCCTCCACAACTCCCCTGGGCAACCTGTTCTAGTGTCTCACCACCCTCAGAGTGAAGAATTTCCTTCTAATTTCCAATCTAAGTCTACCCTCTTCCAGTTTGAACCCATTCCCCCTTGTCCTTTCACTACAAGCCTTTCTAAAAAGTCCCTCTCCACAATAGCTTTATTTAGACAAATAGTGCAACCCTCATTAAACTAGAATTGTAAGCTAGTTAACATTCACAGCAGTAATAACACCACAAGTAGTTTTTGCTATTTGGATTTTTGGGAAAGATGCAAACCAATATTTTAATTTGAAACATTAGAGATACTAACATTTAAATGCAAGAGATAGTATTAAGTAAGTTTGCATCTACAGTTCTATTGAACTTCAAAGTCACAAGAGCTTTGACACAAAATTTATCTTTTCCTGCTACCTCTTCTGTGTCCCTTCTATTGTGATGCCTTCTTTCAAGCTTCAAACCCAAAAAACAAACAAACAAAAAAATCACATCAAACAAAACTCAGACATCAATCATAAATGAACCTGATTCTAATGCAGATTACCACAAATTATATCACCAATTTAATCTCCCTAAGAATAATGAAATGCAACAGGGAAAAGTGACAGGTATCATAAAATTCTGCTGGTGTCCTCATGTAGAGCTCCCTGCAAAAGAGAAGTCAAGGGAAGGGTAAACTAACTCTCTGCCATTCTCTGTTGTGTCACTGTACAGACAGGTGCCAAAACCAACCAAGGGAAGAAAGATGCAACTAAGCATATGGGGGTCGCTTGTTTTCCTAGAAGAACAGAAATTCAGAAAGTCACATGTGGACAGGAAAGGTTATCAATTAAAAATGTTAAGACTGCTTTAGATAGCAGTATCAAAATACTAGAGCCACTAACCCCAGTGCACATCCACCTATACCACTGATTTATTTGTGCTTTGCTGACTTCTCTGAAGCCGGGGCAAGAGTTAGTCTTAGTTTGTCTCCCACTCATGTACAAGTTTAAGGGTGGAGGAGGAAAGATCCTGCAGTTTAAGTGCTGTGATTGAATAGGAATGATACCAAACTTAACATGTATATTTATTTCTTTAGCAAAGAGAACCTGCTTAGGAACTTGATTTTACTTTTGGTTATACAGATCCAAGTAAACTCATTAGAGGCAACCAACTATGTTGTAAGTAAGATTTAAACTAGTACCATAGTAATTTGCTGCTGTTGCAGGATGCAGCAGATTATTTCATTTAAATTCATATTGATTTGTTGCAACACAGCACACTAATGCAATATAGCATCAACAAAAGAGGTTGTTCTGAAATAAAATCTTTACAATTATACACACACTGGATTTTATCGATACTGTTTTAAGACATTGGAATAATTAATTTTGTTACATTATCAAATAAGATCATTTAAGACCAGAACCTGAGGATTACACACTTACTACAAACAAAGTTAGTCTTTTAGAATTCAGAATACAAAGTTTCATTCATACCTAATTTCAACTATTGTAATTAATGGATCATAGAAGAGTAGTTACTAAACACGTTAATGACATTTTAATTCAGTCATGAAAATTATATTGTCATAGGAGTCTTACATACAAAACCAATGGACTATAAAGCTTCATTGTTTCAGTACGTTATACTGAAATTAGATCATTTCTTTTCTAAGTTAATCATTCCAGGCTGATCTTCACAGAAACAAGAAATAAAAGCATTTTTGCCTATAGGTACATGAAAAATGCACCTGTGTATAAATATATGCGCTCCTTAGTAAAGTCATCCATATATCTAGGAGTTGTTAATAGTTTCTCCATTCAGGTACCATTCTGCCTTACAAAAGAGCAAGACAATGAATTAATTTCACCGGTTTTCTATTAGAAAAGGAATGAAAAGGCATCATATGAAATCTGATGCACATTTCCAGTCTTTCACGTCAGGGTTGAAACTACATTTTGGGTGGTGCAATGCAGGAGCCTCCAACATGACTTCAGTTTTGAATACTTCCAACAGCCAGACAATTTCAGCTGACTGGAACCTGCACACAACCCAGTCTTTTGCACTGACACTCATTCTCTGTTTTATTCAGATGTTAAAACTGTTTCATTGAGATTGATTTTTTGTTTTGTTATTTGTAACATTATTCTCAGATAATAACTGGACACAGGCACACACACACATCATGCACATTAAGTAATTATGAAATCCTATTTTCAAAGAGGTAACAGAGCCTGTGACGACAGCTTTGTAATCATTTATCCTTCATTTCTTGAGCCCAACCCAACAACACACTATTTTATAAAGGCCTATCTGGTAATTAAATATTTAAACAGAGCAAAGCAATCTGGCAGCCTCCCATTCCTGCATATACACATACACAGACTACCACAGAAGATCCCTGCCCAGCACAGGTCCCTGAATCACACAGGCATTTCAAACAAAAGTGTGGATACACCTTTTCTGACAAGCTGGAATGGTTCATAGCAGGATCCCTGCTGCACGTATGTGTACATGTGTGGATGAAGTGAAATATGATCAGAATGTATCAATGTGGGATGTTTTGGAACCCCTTTCACAACAGAATATTTCTGCTCCAAAGAATACATCAATGAAACTGGAAGGTACAAGAAAGTGTCCTTAGTACCTAAAAAAACCCAACATATTGTAATAAATCCTAATAACAGTAATTATACCAATAATAAAAACAGTTTTCTGAAGGAATTCTACAGTTCAATCAGAAAGTTAAGCTTCAGGGCACTATGTAAAACGCAGATCTGTTCCTGCAAGGTGCAATTCCCATAACTGTCCAATATGCAAGACACCAACAACCTGATCCCAGATTTTCAAATGCGTGTGAATGCATAATAATGGAGATATATTCAATAGCATTTTCTCCAAACAGAGCAGTCTGCTACCTAGCTCCAGAGGTGTACAGGACCAGGATGTTCAAGGGAAGTTTAGTATTTAAGCATGTTCATAATTTGGACAAACACTGCTAGAATGCAACCCAAGCCCTTAGAAACTGCTCTTGCTGGTAGCCCACACACCAGCTCACGACTGGCAACACCACCCAGGTAGCTGCGGGAACCCTCTCTCCAGGCTGTGGTCTGAGCCAAGCAGTCACAAGCCAGCCCTGCCTAGGAGTCCTATCAGCTCGGGTTATCCCCATGCACCTGCCTTAGCACACTACTCAGGCAAAGAACTGCAAACTCGTGCCAGAGTGACTTCCAAACCAAATTTGCTCTGTCCCCTCACCAAGCCAAAGCAGAAATACGGTGAGGCCGTGGGAGGTGAGGTCTATGGGAGCCTCACTGACTAAGCTCTTCCTGACGCTGCCATCCTGCACTTGGAGCTCTGTGCACACTCAGTAAGAGTGATGCACAGCTGTGTTCAGCAATCAGCAGCAGATCTGTCCTCTGCTGCTTCACAGCTGTCGTCCAAACCTACAAACCACCACAGCTCTGTGCTCCTTTTTGAGAATGTAATATAATTATACAGATTGAAGTCTCTGGATAATTTGATGAAGAGCTGCATTCTTTCTAAGTTAAGAGAATCTGCTTAGGGCATCACCTTCCAGAATCCACCGAAAGTCACCAAAAGTAATCAGGTAACACACTACTTCTTGGAAAACGCCTCTTTTCTCAAATTCAAGCACACTTTTGACCATGAACCCTGTAACAAGCTCCTCCTCCAAACCATAAACAAAAGGACTGCTACATTTGAATGTAAGTTGCAGAAGCAGAAAGGGTCACGACTCTCCCAAGCCATTAGTACTGATCTCGTACTGGAAGGTATTCACAAATTCTGAGAAAGGATTACAATAAAACAAATACTGCACGGATTAACAAGCAATCCCACTGGAAAAAAAAAGAAAAGGAACAGGCAACGTTTGAAACACCCAAGAATAACTGTTTACCCCTCCATCTGCTTCAAATTCTGGAAGACCAGTGTAATGACTCCACCACGTACACACATACATTCATGTGGGCAGGGGGGGGGGAAAAAAATAAAACCTCAGACCACAAGTGGTTTTAGTGGCTTAGTGAACCTTAACCTCCCATAAAATTCAGACCAAGAACATAACACCATTTGACTGCTTTTTCAGCTCAGTGGTCATTCTGCATTTAGTATGTCATAATCTAACACTGACAGCCCAGAAAAGGTTCATGGAGCCTTTTCCACAGCAGGTAAAAAGACCTGGTTTCCATTCCACAGAGTTTACTGCATAAACTGATCTCAACATCACAAGACACTGAGGATGATGCATCAAGGACAAACATAAGCTAAGCAACTTTAGACTGTTTTATGATGTTACCTACATTCCAGGTTAATATGAAATTTTTATATGGGTACATTACTGTGTCTGAGGCCACTGGAGTTATGCTGCAGCTTCTTTACCAGACTGCATTATATTTCTTTGCAGTTCCTATCTACTTTGAAATTTAAGCAAACCCCAGGGACTGCAAGCATTTGGTATTTTTGTTGATAGCTTAGCTGCTTCAACACCATTCCTCTCAAGAGAGCTTGTTAGGTGTAATACCTCTAAGGAAAGGTTTAAGTAACAGTTTGTTCCAAGTCCTGAGAAAAGTAAAAATAATTTTAATTATGTTCTCATTTTAATGCCAGGCCATCTTCTTTACTATGACAACAACCAACTACATTCTGTACTGCAACAGATTCTTGAGAAACAAATGAAAAATATCCAAGGGTTCTTGAGTTAGGATGGCAGTTTTATTTATTCAGCAGCAGGTATCTGAAATGCCTATCATAAAGAAACTATAAAAACATTTGAACAGATATTTCTTACAGCAAAGGGAAGCAAGAGAAAAATCTGAACTATAGCTTGAAGACAAGTCGTAAGAACACCTGCATTTGTCAAGCTTCAGCTGATCCTAAGGTACAGGAAAAAACATGAATAAAAAACACCAGGGAAAAGGGAAGGTAGCAGCCTTCTCACATTTGGTTGAGGGAACTAATATTGCTGGAAAAGCTATAAAACAAGGCGCTCTCACGTCTTATTGCAAATGTATTCTTACAAACACTGCACAGCCACCAAACTATTCAAAATTAAAATGCCAAGGGCCATGTCCCTGTTGTGTGCTCTGTCTCTGCTAGACACTTCAGTTCTGCCCCCGTCCTCTCCTTTATTTCCACTCGCCTCAACATGTATCTAACTAGGCAGATTTTCCTGTGTGTGTTAAGAGGAAGAGAACTAATGGATAAGAGATAACGTGAGCATAGACATAGAAAAACAAAGAAAATGGACTGAATACACTTTAGGAGGTCCAAAAAGGAGCAGAAGAGGTTTATTACTTACATTATAAAGGGGGTTGAGAAGAGAGTGCATTTACGCTTTTTGACACAGCACTTTGTAACCGGGAGGAACGTGGAGAAGTGTCATCTTATGTTTTAGTGGAAAAGTTCTAAAGTGATCCACCAATAAAATTATCTTTCAGATGAGGTAAACTGAGCTCATGAAATCATATTTCCAAAACCCAATCTATCATTTTCTGAAAGATATTCATCATGCAGCTGTGACTAAAACAGTGATAGTACTATCTAGGATAAAGGATCCCATTTATCTGAAAAAGCCATAAAGTAACTCCTAATATAAAGCCCCTAATAAATGTTACTCAGTGAACTCACAGCAAATCCATAAGGTCTGTGGTAACGAAGTCAGTGACTCCCAAGGCAGAGTGTTTCAAGACAGCAGCAGGCATAGCTGATTCTGACAGAACACACAGGTGGAGGAGCTTGGAGGAGCAAAGGTGAAAACAACAATAATACTTAACCTTGTAAGAGAAGCTTCCCAAAAAGCTGGACCTGCCTATCTTCAAGTCCCTCAATCCTGTCTCTAAACAACAGATTTAAGGTTTTTAAGCTCTATTTTCTGCCAGCCTCACATATTGAATATCCTCCGTTAGAGATGATGCCACCATTACTTTAATTACAATATTATTTATCTGCTGTGCAGGTGTTTTCTCGGGGGACAGGACCTGGAGTGATTTGATTTTTTAATCAAAAATTGGGTCATCATTTCTTGGTTACAGCTTTAGCTTTTGTGAAAATAAAACCACTGCAAAATATTTATCTTAGTGGAGATGAGCTTTTTTCCATAATGCACTGAGATGCCTTAGAGCATTGAAAGCATTCAAACTAGGAGTGTGAAATATTCTGCTTTGAGTAGGACTGTATCTATACCTATAAACAGCATCTCCAGTAGATAGATTCGTAACATTGCTGAAATCCATTCGATCTTTGTCATCAACATCACCAGGATGAGGATGGTTTATTCACAAAAGTACAGCCATATTCTTTCTAATGAAAAAAGCCCCACAAAACAAATCCACAGAATTGGTAATACATTACAAAAATGAGTCTCTTTAACAGTTTGAACAGCTCAATTTACTGATCACTGATCAGTATTGCTCATCTCTCGTAAATGTCATTCTAATCTAGGTCTGTGCTTGATCCTGCTTCCATTAAAACAAATGTCAAAACTCTCCCAAGAAGATTATCTCCTTCTCAAGTTTTAAGGTATAGCAAACACTCACTTCTGAACTCAGATGTGCTATATTAAGAACAGCAGAGTCTTAAAAGAATTATTAAGTACACTGAGGATTCTCTGAGGCTGCTAAATATGACATCTCTTCCCTGAACTCCAGCATGGTCAGAAGCATCTAGTTAGGCTTCCATATTTGCTTCAATTTTTCCAATATTCATGTGAGAAATAACAATCATATACCTCGGCTGTTTTGAAAATCTGTTTTGCACACTATTCTAGATATTTATCAATTAACAAATAGTAATTATGCTACCTTGCTGGAAACCAAAGGCTGAATGTAGTGTCACACAAGAGAGTCATTAGTTCTAATCTGCACATATGGAGCCACTCTTGCCCTTCTTCGTGCTTAGGCTTATAAACTCCTACAAGACTATGGAAGTATCAACCAGCACAGGGTACTCAAGGCTGGGCTTAAACTCAATGTTTCCTTAAATAGACTTCTGAATTTTTGTTGTACATTCTCAAAGCCTTTGTCATAGCAAACTAGACCTCAAGGTCTAGGCTATTCTTCAAGAAAAGGGTCTTATTTTGAGATATGATGAACAAAGGCCTTGCTAACAACTTTCACCACTGCTGCTGAAAATGTTAGTAAAGGAAGATTTAATGCCCAAATTAATTAAAATGCTAAGTACAAACTGAAACACAGCAGGAAACATACAAGTCTGGTGGGCTGGAAAGAACCTTTCAAGTGTCATACACTTCATAGCCCAATCAGAAAGATGTCTTACATAGGCAAAAGACAGTAAAATAATGTCCTCATGGGTTTCAGGATTCCTGCTATGAGCAGGGGAACGTGTCAGCTCAGAGGTGCTTGCACACAGAATCTTTTCTGATCAAATAAGTGAAGAGTATTTTTTTTCTTCCTTCATCATATGAGCAGCTTCTCCCCCCTTCCAGCCAACACAATGCTCTATTACGAAGACATGCTTAGAGCATTGGTCATTAAACAAAGAAAATCTGAGAAAAGCTCAAATCAAAGCTAATTCAAAACTCTGTCTCAACCAGACGAACCCAGCTCTCCATCTACCACTGGGAGAAAAACTGCTCAAAATTTTGATCCTTTAAACTTACAGAATGCTGCTGTCACTGTAGCAGCTTACACTAACTGCAAAAACCCACCACCATCTGCAATGAAAGAGATTCTTCTTGTGGTGACACAGACCTAAGAATCTTGAGTCTTCACAGAGGACAAATGTTTTACATGTAGTTTCTTTAAGGCAAAGTACACAGCAATCCATGTCGATGTTTAGTTTTAAGACAAATACTTCCAGTTTGCTACAAGCAAAAAATCACTACAAGTACGAGCCTTTTAGGAGTTTTATAAAATAAATATACTAGTCTAGGAAAACTATGCTTTGTTTTTCAGATTGTTTTACAGTTTTCCCATGGTCAGTTGTATACTACTGTAATCACAAAAGATTAATTCATCCATCTAAGGAATTAATATGCAATACTGAAGGATTATGCTATGGTCTCCTAATTACTTTATGGCACCCTATAGGGAGAATCAACTTCAAACAGCAACATATTTCTGTTGATGAAAACATTGCTTTACTTGCATGTCATTTTCATATGGCGTAGCAGGCTGTCACCATCTACCTCCTGCAAGCAAGTCAAGTTTTTACTAATGTTAAAAATACTAATTATGTCTCTGTACTTAATTCAAGAACCTTGAGCTAAATTCTTCCCCAGAGCAGTGGAAAATAAGGGAATACCCCTAAGAGCAGATGGTGGGGGGTGGAAGGCTGTATTTGTCTCTTTCATATGAAGACATTGTGTGAAATATTGGCTCTACGGAAGACCACTGGAATTGGAGAAAAGTTTGCATAACCTGTTTCTAGACCTACAGAAGAGTCCTGTTCAGTCATCATTAATTACAGCTATAATTTTCAAAAGAGCCCAAGGACATGCGTATCAAATAGAGCCAATACTATTAACCCAATGGCAATTCATCAATTTTCTTACAGTAATTCAAATCTATATGCAGGAATACGTACTTGGGAACCAGGTCTGAATGGAATTTCAATTTTAGTAAATGCAAAAGCAAAAACCAAAAGAAAACAAAAAAACCCACAACACCCTGGCTGCAATTATCATTATTTGTGGCTTAAACAAATACTACACTTTCATGGGGAAAAAAATTAAAATTCATAAAGCCTTGCTAACACTTTTGAGCGTTGAAAATATTCCCAAGATGTTCTTACTAGAATAATGACTTGAGGAAATGTAGTCAAAGAAACTTCCTTCCACTCTCAAATATACTACACATAGATGATCATGCTACATGCATTTCAAGTCACTCTTCTGACTAAACACTCTTTTGGAACTTGGAGGTCAGCACTTGAGCTTCCTCCCCTGCTTTTGCTCTTCTGATTAAGCAGCAATCAAGCTATTTCACCATTAAGCTACTTCATGGCATTTTCCTGTACAGTTTGGGGGATTTTCCAACGGCTAATCTCTCTGACCATCATTAACACCTTACAGCTAGGGGCAACCATGAGAGAATGATCAATTAAGCAAGTGATTAGCAATTTCCTTTGCCCCATTCAATACCTTAAGATCAAGTGGTTCAGGCTTGACCACCATGCTACAATGAAAATGAGTAAAACACATTTTACCTCATTATTCCTGTTTGAATAGAAAATTACCTAAAATCAACTCACTCAGTCACAGCAATGAGTATCTGCATATTGTTTGTTAGCATTGTCTTGTGGGCATGTCTTCTTCACATGTCCTTTCTGAGTTCTATTTCACCACTTGAAGCAGTGCTATTTATAAAGCAACTACATAAAACAGTTGAGAGGAAAACAGTTGGATAATAATGTTTCGTAACAGCTAAAAGGCAGCGCAGAGCAGAGCCTCAGACACAAAACACTGCAGAACAATTTCTTTAATCCACATGTGCAGTCAATTGAACAACACGGACACTCAAGGAATAACATGGTGCAAGTCAAAAGAGGTGCTAGAAACTGGCCTGATTTTAATAAGCAAGGATCTTCAAGACTTTAAAATGCATCTTCTAAAAGTGTAACAACTTAATTAACAAACCCATGAATCATAATTCCTCCAGACATTATCCTTCCCCACTTGACCAGGTTAACCTCCCCTATTTTCCCCCTTCTTCAACTACTTTTTCTTCATATATAGAAAAGTCATCTCATGCCATGAAGAGTCATATATTTGGGGACTGGGAAGGGTCTGTGATTCATCTTGTTGAAATATGAGACCAATAAGTCCCCATGACCCAGAAATACAGTACTTTTATTAATTTAAAGAGGAAAAGAGACATTGGTATATGAAAAGGGGCTGAAGGAATATTCTGAGTTCAGGAGACAGACAAATAACTGTCATCATGAACAGCAAAGTCTAATTATTGGGGGGTAACCACAATCAGTTAAACTGAAATTTTAATAGTTGTAACATTTTCATTTACAGTTTAAGAACAGAAACTGGTTCAAAAAGATACAGTTCTCAGTTCACTTCTCTATTCCCTTGCTCTTGGCTGAAAATAAGTTTACTAGAAACCTGTATGAGCAGTACAGCAGTGCCTCTGGCCCACTACCAGGAAGGGTTCTCACTGGAGCACATGCTCTGTGTATCCCCTTGGCTCTTCCTAAGGCTCATTCCCTCCTTAGTGAACTAAATAAGCAGCAGTGGTGTTCATATGTTCCTCCTTTTTTTTTTTTTTATTAGTGTTTCCTATTTGATGGATGGAGACCTTGGACAATCTCCCACTAAAGTTATATTCTAACTCATGGTAATTTTGCATACATCTGTTGCTTGTAGGAACTTCCAGCAGTTGACAGAGATCTTATGATTCACACTAATAAATGGAAGTAATTCTCAAATATGCAACCAGCTGGTGCACAGGTATTTAAGTATCACAGAATCACAGAATTGCCTAGATTGGTAAAGACCTTTAAGATCATAGAGTCAAACCATTAACCTAACATGTAAAAAGTATGTGTAGCTATGCACCAGAGTACACCCAGCTGTACAGAAGAAGCTGGGACAACTCAATGTCTGTAACATTATGAAACTAAATATTATGTTTGTATGAAGAGATTTGGTGATTGAAAGTCTAAGCTGCAAATCTGCCAAGTCACATTCAGCCAATACCTGGCCATAGTTCTGAGGCATGATGGAAGTGTTCTGCATCACCCTTTGCAGCACTGCTTCTCCCTAAGTGCATGCCCCATTTAGATCTGAAATGCTACAGACTTCCACTTAGATTGATCTCAGAACAGTTTACTGTATTGCTGAAGCCAAATGGGGGGCGTGGAGTCTGAGGGATGCAGAGAACTGACTGTGCTGAGTTCTACTTCTTTTTTACAGAAGTTTTCCTTCCTTCCTTTGCTCTTTGTTTTCAGTACCAATATTACAACAAATGTAACAATCTTGAACTCTCTGGTTTATTCATTGAAATTATGTCCCCAGTTTTCACACTGCCAGAACTCACTTTCTGTCTTTGTACTGGATTCACATCTCAGATTTTCTTCTAATAAAAACAGAAGAAAAGCAAGGTTGGGCAGCCCACTGCTGATAACACATATTATGGATTGCCTCAGAGAGCTTTGCCCCAAAGTTTGTGCTAACATGTAAACAGAAGAGAGTGTCTGAAGTACAAATTTAGGGTGTTCTTTGGTAGTTTTAGTTTTGATTTCTAGTTAAAAGAACAAAACTAAAAATTCTAAACTTTCAGGAAAGTTAACGGTTATTTTAGATATTCATTTTAAAATTTGTTTTTAAAACAAATTCAACACACTTCTTTTTAAGGCAAAGGTATATCAGAAACATAAGAGCTGGCTGTGAATGCAACACATTAAAAATGCTCAGGCAGCCGACAGACATGCACACAATTGTGCAAAGAAATTTCTGCTGTGTTACAAGTAAAGCTAATTGGGCTATATTACAACCCCAGTTGAAAGAGGAATAGAAAAAGAAATCTGTATATAGGGCAGGTGGCACTAAACTCTTCTTGTTTTCCCTTAAGGAGTCCAATTCCTTCCTAGATTTTCTAGGAGTTTCCAAAAATTACAGTAATGTGAATTTCTTCAACTCTTCTGTTTTTTCAAAATCTGTTATTAGCAATAGTGATAAAATGCAGCAACTTTTAAAAATGTGCTATGACAAAAAATAAGATGCACTGAAATAGAGACTTGGTGCTGTTTGCCAGATTGCAAAATGCATGTGAATCGTTGTTGAAGAATCCCTTCAGAAACACTCACACAAAACATCACAAAACTTTTCCTTCCACACAGTGCAAATTTACTTTTTGAAGCTAGTAGTAGTAAACTCTTGTGCATTTTACTATTTGCAGGTTACACCTCCTGGACGTCACAGAAAATGCAAAAAGGACGAAAATTACTCTTACGTGTAGGTCTGTCATTAAAAACCTTCAACCATGAATTAAAGGATCATGGCCACTTTAATACAAGTTAATGAAGTTTCTTTCACAGCAGTTTTGGTAAAACACTGCACAGATTTTCGATTGCTATCATGAAACTGAAGTTCAAGGAGAAAATAACTAAGACTTTTTTTTATTAGAAGTGATAGCAGTTTAGATATTTTGCTGTATCTAAACCACCTGAAGTATTTCCATTCTTATGCTTTCCAGATACTCATTCTTATGCTAACACACTTTTGCATTTAAAGGGGTTTACTGATATTGCCCATTAGGTTCACTTACCAGCCAGCAAATACATAAGAAAAACAGGTTACCTTTCAATATGTTTACAAGCAGCAATATGCACTGCAATAACCCCATAACATACACTGAAAGAATGAGAAAGTATAAATATTGAAGAAAAGAACACTATCAATTTAAAGTACATATTCTTTAGGAACAACTGAAACCACATAGCTGCATATATTTTCTGTGGCTAGTACTGCTGCATGCAACATTTGCAAAGTAATTACCATAATTCACAAATACTTCCTTAGAAGAAACGAAGAAATAAATCCATTACATTAGTAACATTCCCAAGTGTGGATTGTGTTATGCAGCTTTGATATACATTCATCAGGTAATTGGTAAGAATTTCTAGCACTTCATCCTGCATAAGCATGGGAAAGTCAATATTATTTAACTGTTGCACAAATGTTAACAAAAACTCATAATCCAGGGAGCTTACCCTGGGTCAACAGAAAGAAGCCCAAAACCATCCAAAGGTACTTCCAATGTCCAGGCAAGAGACCTGAAGAAGAGAATAACAAAGGGCTTGTGACAAAGCTGACACAGAATGCTCTGAAAGGAGCAAAATCAATTGTGACATTTTTCATTTATTTGTAAATGCCTCTTTGGCAGTATGCTCACTCAAAACGACAGTTGACTCTTACAGAATAGGGGAGGTGATGGTAAAATAGAGGAATCCTGACAGTTGCTTTAATGAGATTCCGCATTAGGACCACTCTACCACTTTCCTCAACAAGGAGTATGCCCTTCACTTTCAATCTTACATCCTCCAATTTGGAAAACATTAACCCTATGAAAAACTCTACTCAGCCTCCTCTAATCAGCATCACAGCTCTTCCTTCTACTTTTCTGCTATCACATCGACATTTATGTATGGAGCCCACTCACAATATTAAATACAAGCAGCACAGAGCAAATTCAACTTCAAAGTATTACTTTAATCAAAGCTGGTTGCATTGTGTGTGGGGAGGGGAGCCCAAGATTCTCAAAACATATCTTAGTTGATATTAGGAGTGCGCACATGTCCACAGAGCATCCAGCTCTAGGAATCATGCTACTGGAAGCGCTCAGTGCAGGAACCTCTGATGCTCACATTATTGTGAAAATAAATAAGGAAATTTGTAACATGACAGGAAACTTGCCTTGCAAATATTGAAAGAATAATTGTCCTGGGAGCAGAATCAAACAGGAAATTTTAATAACTAACATCATGCAGCATGATACCAAATATTTCAGAAAGATGCCACTGGCTTGAGGATCTAATGCTTGAGTGCACTCACTCTGACAGATCTCCAATCTGAGCTATTTCATTCTCAAGTTTTCCAACAATAACGCTTTTTTTAGTTGTTCAAACTTGTTTTCCAGTGCTATATCACATATCTTTCAATGGAACGAGATGACAGTACTGAATATATCCTGGTAGCCTCAGGCTGCACTGAAATTAGTATTTTATCCTCTGTTAACATCAGTAAAACATTTGTTATTACAACAGTAATTTTTTTTTTTGTTCACAAAAAAAAGCCACAAACCCAAACCTCTCATACTGGCTTTTACCTCTTTTGCGTGAGTTGAAAACAGCTACAACACCTGCAATGATACTTGCTCAGTCTGTGTTTCAGACAACAACTCAGTATCACCTCTGGGTGACACCTGGCTAAGGCACGTTTGGGGAGCTCGCAGTGAAGTCATCTATACCATCACCTGCTGGACGATCAGACTACGTAAACTATGAGTAACAACCTTTCATTTAATGAAAAAAAGAAGAGAGAGATGGGTCATCTTCATGAGTTAGAGCAGTCTGCCTGACAGCCTTCAGAGAATCAGTGCAGCAATCAACAGCTCAAGCACAATTTCCACTTTCCATTTCATTCATTTGTTTTTAAAAAGCCCACAACTTTTTAGACTATGACAGAGTTTTCTAAAAGAAACATTTCTGGCACCTCCAATTTGGGGATGCAGATTAAAAGTGTAACTTTGATGTCTTTTGCAAAATCCTTCCTGGCATCTAAGATCTTTTTAAAAGTCTCAATGTGTGATTCACTTTCAGCATTAGCTTTACTGAAGAGCCACTCTTCACTGAAACATTTTAAAATCAGCGTAACAAAGCCTAGCACAACATTACATCACCTCCTGAGCACATCCATCTGAGTTAAGAAAAAACAGAGTACACTTCAAAACAAATTCCCTGGCAGTTTCCTCTGATTGATATTAATTTTCTTAAGTTAAAGACCCTTCATATTTCATTCTTAGAAATACAGAAAATGAAAAGCACAAAAGGCCAGAATCTGACCTTTGCTCCAGTATGGGAGCACCAGTGAAAAATAATGAAGTCATAGAATGAATCTTAGAATAGTTTGGGTTGGAAAGAATTTTAAAGATCATCTAGTTCCAACCCCTCTGCCACCAGCAGGACACCTTCCACTAGACCAAGTTGTTCAAAGCTCCATCCAACCTGGCCCTGAACACTTCCAGGGATGAGGCATCCACAATCTCCTTGAGCAACCTGTGCCAGCATCTCACCACCCTCACAGTGAGGAACTTCTTCCTAATACCTAACCTAAATCTACCCTCTTCCAGTTCCTTTACTCCTCATCTTACCTCTACATTCTCTGATAGAGTCCCTCTCCATCTTTCCTGTAGGCCACCTTTAAGTACTGGAAGGCAGCAACAAGGTCTCCCCAGAGCCTTCTCTCCTCTAGGCTAAAAACTCCCAGTTCCCTCAGCCTGTCCTCAGCGGAGGTGTTCCAGACCTTTGTTCATCGTTGTGGCCCTTCTCTGGACTCACTCCAACAGGTCCATGTCTTTCTTATGCTGGGGCCTCATAGCTGGACACAGCACTGCCGGTGGGATCTCATGAGAGAGGAGTAGAGGGGGAAACCACCTCCTTCAACCTGCTGGCCACATGTCTTTTGATGTGGCCCAAGGTGCAGTTGGCTTTCTCATCTGCAAGCACACATTGTCAGCTCATATTCAGCTTTTCATCCACCAAAACACCTTAGTCTCGCCCCTTAGGGCTACTCTCAATCCACTCATCACTTAACCTGTATTTGTGCTTGGGGCTGCCCCCACCCATGTGCAGAACCCTGCACTTGGCCTTGCTGAACTTCATGAGGTTCACACAGGCCCACTTCTCAAGCCTGTCAAAGCTCCTCTGGATGGCAACACGCATTTACTCTAGAACGGAAAAAAAAAAAAATTACTGTTTAGCTCCAAGGAAGGCTGGTTTATAATTCAGGCAGGTGATCTGGAGGCACAGCAGAGCAATAATGACTAACATCATATACTAGGAGGAGTATAAATTTTAATGATACCACTCATAAAACCCACATTTTAAAGGTTACAAAACAGAAACAAGCTTACAAAGAAAACACATAAATCATTCAAGGTGTTGGGTTCCTACTCCTTAGCTATTTTAAGAATTAACAACCTGTCCATCACTAAATAAACTAGAATACACTGTACTTATTTATGTAGGACTGACAAGGAATGTACACTGGAGTTCAGCAAGCATACACCACTACAGTCTCTCTTCTCAGCAACACAATATCCATAATCACTTATACCTTCACTGATTTATTTGATATTCAAGAAAATTAAACAAAAACACTTGGGATGACAACAATACATGATTAGCACTATGCAGGCCAGGTAAGTTACATGCACTTCTGACACATGAAAGCACTTCACTATTTGCTTGTACACATTTCACTGTAGTCCCTTTAATTAATGAGGCATTCACATCCACAGACTAGATCACCTGAATGTTCAAAGATAGTTAAATATCCAGGAACAACAAAGACCATTAAAACACTGGCGTGCTCACTGCATTTTTGCATTTTTCAAAATTTTATTGCCTTGTATATAAAATTAAAGTTCACGCAATAAATTTCTGTACCATTTATTAAGGAAGTCAGGCTTCTGAACAAATCACAACAGACAAGCACTACACTCCTGAATATCTGCACCACAAACTGACCTCAGCTATTGCCAACACTGTTGGAAACATTAAGTATTTTATAGTTCATGTTCATTTGTTACTAGAAACTGCTAAATCAAGCATTAATTGTAGGTCAAATATACAAACAGAAATAAATAACACTCTTCCAAACCAAAAACCCCTAGCTGACCATCCTACTGTCTGCTCCAACCCAAACTTCATCCTGTCTGTTCTTCATAAATTCACTGATCATTACATGTTTGAAACACCCTCCTTGTAATGTCAAGCACTTGAGTTTTACCATCATAATGGCTTGGTCAACTTCAGTCTAATCTATACTCCAATCAACCTCCCTGAAACAACAAGGAGGCTTTGGCAGTAAATTAGGAGATGAACAGGCCACTCAGTGCTGGAAATGTGAAAACTTATCTTGTTTTCAGGAACAGGGAAACACATCCTCATGTGGCCCATAATGAGACCATTGTCCAAACTTCATGCTTTTCATGGGAGAAATAGGGTCCAGCACTGCTAAAGTATACCAGTTACATCAATCACATGCTCTGAAGCCCTCCTGCTGATAGTAAGAAGGAAGAAAGTAATTCTGAAAATACAGTTTCTTAATCTTGTCCTCCATAATGATGAACAAGAGCACTGCAGAGCAACTTCCCAGCCGGCTCCCCACTCATAGTATGAGGAAGAAACAGGAGCTTATATTCTCATTTTTATTACTTTAATTGGTCTGTAATTGCAACTGTATTTATTGTTGTCCCTATACATAAACTATCTACACCAGACATGTTGAATGGCTGGTCATTAAGAAGACTTAGGGCTAACAAGCCATGATTAATGTTGAACTTTGACAGACTTGTCATTCAAATCCACAAACCATCTTTTGAGCTGAACTGGGTTTTACAGAAATCACACACATTTTTGCTCAGTGGTCATTTCTCTCAGTCACAGAAAGCGGCACCTCCAATTCAGGGCAGGGAAGTTCCACCTCCACCATACAAACGTACTCCAGGCTCCCTTCTGGAAGGAGCTTTGGCTGCACAAGGCTTTCTGTGCACTGCCACAGAGATCAGGCTTTTCCGTTTTAGTTTTGAGAGCTAACTCAGTTTTACTAGTACTTTTCTTAACATCCTTCTGTGTTTGAGCTGTTTAATGGATAACTCAAAATTGATCCTTTTTTTTTCGTAAGTAGACAAACATTAAAAGACACCTGAACAAGGTCACTTTGCCTTGCTGCAAAGTCCAACGAGACGAGCAGATAAGGCCTCCAAATGGGAGTGCAGCCACCAGCTACACAACTACACAGCTCTCACTGGCAATGCTCACAACCTTGCATTGGGGATTTCTGCATCCAATTACCAGTCAGAGGCAACCAATTTCTTAAAACTGTATTGGTTAAAGAAAACTCAGTATTTGGTTTACAATGGCAATAAACACCTAAATATTTTCAATAAGTGGTTTTCCTTATGCCAGGTCTGTAACTCTGGAATCTTTTCCTATAACTCTGCAGGAACTTTATCTAAGTAAAATGCTAACATAGTTTTTTTCCAATCTTTGTTTTCTTTAGGAAATTACCTAAGAAGAAAAACCTTGAACTGTGATCTCAGCATTCATACAGCAGTGAAGTTCAGATACAGTAATTGCATTGCTGTGAGCTATGACGACTTTCCCATGGGGGAGAAATGACCTGGTAATTCAAGAATGACAAAGTCAAAAGTAAGGTAAGCTGGGGGAGGGAAAGGATTTCCCCCTAGGATGAGATAAATATAATTTCTCACGGCAGTGTACATCTCTCTTAAGCCTCAGGTGGTTTTAAGTTAATGAGATTAGTTCCAGCAGGCAGTGAAATCCCAGGATATAGGATTTATATTTCAGCAGTTTTCACTTCATCCAGCAAGCACAGTGAAGTCAATCTTTGTGTCATTTTGTTATTGTCCTGGTTTGGTTCTCGTTCTCCGACTCAAGCCTGGCTAAAGTACCTCATAACTTTGACTTGAAAGCTTAAGCATCATGTAAAGAGTGTGTTTAAATGTTTAAAAAGGGAGGAGAAAGGCAGCAGGCTTAATCTGTAGGAAAGGATTTTTACTTAACTTTTCAGATGTACTTTTATGCAATGGAATTTGATCTTGTACTTTTTTTTTTTGAAAAAAAAACAAGGTCACACACAATCTTACCCTGAACACACACAAAAAAGCAGCAGTATGCATTGCTGGAAGAAACACTGCTTTTTGGAAATGCAGTCCCAAAACACCAGCACAGGAAGACTGGCTAGTTCAGTATCCACACACAGAATGATTTCCACCCAGTCTTGGCAACAACCAAACTGACCTCCTATCCAGTGACTACTTGCTGGATGTATGGGCTGGAGTGTCCCCAGTTCTGCTCATATAACAAAACCTTCACTCCTGTTGCCAGTACTAGCCATATCACAAGTTAAACTGGGGTAGCCTCATTTTGTGCTAGGAGAGGGCAGCATTTTGTTTATAAAATCATAAAATGGTTTGGGTTGGAAGGGACCTCAAAGATAACCTAGTTCCAACCCCCCTGCCATGGCAGGGACACCTCCCACTAGATCAGGTTGCTCAAGGCACCATCCAACCTGGTCTTGAACACCTCCAGGGATGGGGTATTCACAACTTCCCCGAGCAACCTGTTCTAGTGTCTCACCACCCTCAGAGTGAAGAATTTCTTTCTAGTTTCCAATCTAAACCTACCCTCTTCCAGTTTCAGACCATTACCCCTCTTTATCTGATGAGAAGGCACAGCAGGATTTGGAAGTATACTCAGTAAGTACCTAGAGCTACCTGAAATATAAATCATTATACAGACCTGTAAAGCAGAAGGCTTTTAGAAGATAGGATAATGAGAAAAAACTGCAGTCAGATGATAACACTGACTTCCACACACTAAGAATTCTTCCATGCCCAGACTGATTTCTGCTTACAATCACTGCACGTTGATAACTGCTAATTTAACAATTGCTTCATATTCTGGACAGTATTCTTAGCTGTGAATTTAAGTAAGAAAAAAAAATAATCATTAATCTCAATAACATTATCAGTGCAAAAAAATGCAGAAAAATCTAGTGTTGACAACATGCTCTAGGCAGCTCTTTCTCATCCAATTGGAGAATGGCCACAGCCCTTTCCTCCTCTCTTGTGAAACAAAATGTGGAGACATCACATAAAGAAAATGCTCATATTAGCTCTAGACTTCTTTCCAAGACAGTCTGATTAAACTACATACCTAGAATGCAAACAAAGAAATTCTTTTCATCAGGGTAATTTAACCTCAAAATACAAGATGAACTCTATTCAAAAGACTTCCTAGAATGCCCAAGTCCATAATAGGAAAAACTCTTTCGAGCATTAACATACAAGCCTGACTTTAATAGACAAATCACACCCACATAGACATCACTGGTTTAATTTTGTTGTTGGGTTGTTTTTCTTTTACTTTTACTCATGAATCTGCCTTCTCATTCTCTGCCACTGCACCACCCCATTACCCTTATTCTTCATGCTCCACAAAGATGTCCTTCCTACTTCAGTTTCTGGCACTTATTACCAGGTGTCTTCAGTTACATACAAAAAGTTCAATCACCTCTTTGCCAAAGGAAAGGGGGTGTTCTCTCATAGCTCAGGGTGAAGAGTGGCTAAAGCTAAAGTAAAGGGCAACTGTTCGAAGTTGAGATCCATTTCCTCTTTCTCTGGAAGTTCTGAACTAGAACCTCCCCTGGTACATAAGTGAGTTATTTAACTGGAAAGAGGAAACATCAGCAAATTAATCTGGGGACACACAGGCCAACACCTGACACAAATCGGTCTCTGGCACATTTCAAAACATCATTTCTGATTCTGACACGTTGAATAAACATCTAAGCATTCAGTACCCACCACTGCTTGGACTGGCTATAAGTTGGAGAAATGCAGCTGAACAGGGATGTAGTATCACATGCAAGTGATATTAAAATGCATTTTCCTGTTAGGATAGCTAAATGTTTGCTTACCTGCGAAGTAAATACACATTTGCTCTCAAGTTAAACCCAATGAGTATTTCCAGATGTGCACAGAGCAAAGCATGCTGTTTTCAATTAAATATAACATGCAAATATGATTTCCAACAATATGAAAATGAACTACCAGGGTAATTGTTCTGGAAGTACTGCAATTATAAGTGTCAGCAGAATGCATTATGTTTTCTGTTGGTAAAAAAATTATTTTGTAATGGGTCAGGGAACTCCTTTCACACACTTTATTAATCAGCACACAAGCTTCAAAAAGGAAATCTATTTTAAATCTCTCCCATCATTCTACTATCAGCCTCTGAAGTAACAGGCCTACCAAAAAAATACTCATGAAAAGTATGATTACAGGATGAGCTACCCTAAAACAACGTTTTCAAAAGAAAACAGAAGAGAAAGCCTACAGTCTGCAAGTATGTACATTCATTTTAAGGCCAGAAAGGTCAATTAAAATGAACAATATGGATGTCTCACACAAATACATGACAAAACCCCTCAAAAAGAAATCCCTGCCACAAAAGAAAGGCTTTAAAAGTGTTCATTAATAAATGTACAATGTTATAGAAGAATTTTGCAGGAAAACTGTGTAGCTTTGTAATTCGATTTTAAAGTATTAATGTGTGTTCAGTAGCCTTAATCTACTCTGACTAGCTTAAAAAAAAGTCTAAATACTTGCTTTAACCTTACCTTTCTCTTGGCCAAATCCACTTTTGCTACATACAATTTCATTGCTAAATGAATCATTGCACAGAAGTTCCCTTATAGAGCCCATTATCAGCATCTGGCTGAAGACAGTGCAAAAGCATTAAGCTTCCTGAAAAGCAAAAAGGAGAATCAAGCTCTATCTTTCCACAACAGCAAGCAAAAATGGCCTGATTTTGAGAACAGCCTGCTGCACCCCCTCAGCTGGCAAACAACTGCAATTTTACTGCTGCTAGTCATATAAGCTACAGATGCTCCATCCACAGAGTGCTAGACAGCCATACAAGCTGGTCATATATAAGTAATCACAAGGAAGTTGTGTCCTGTCATTTCATTCCTGTGGCGAGGATGCAGAACAAAGCATCTAAAACAACACTGCTGCCATAAATAGATGGCAGGGACAACTAGTTCAGTTCTGTCCTGGAAGGTATGGAGAAAAACTCAGGCCTAGATGTGTACAGATCTTCTCTATGCTTTGGTTTTTTTTCTCATCTATGTTTCTCTCTTAATATTTGCCACATTAAAAGAAAACTATTACTCTAGAAATTTGACTAAAGGTAAGTTTTACAGAGCAAGGAGAGGGATTTACTCTCTACTAAGACTCCTTTATACTGCCACAAAAATGGTGGAAATGCTGTGTATATATGACAGCACGTATACTTAGAACTAATACACACAGATACACACTTTCCCACATAAACAGAATGCAGCCTTAGTATAAATGGGAAAAATATCACATAGTTCAGTGAAGAGATTTCACTTTGCACATGAACATAATCCAACAACTGCTGCTCTGCCTGGCCCAGGACAGAGCACACCCTGGCAGAGGCTGGATATGAGACATCACATAACATTAGATGATAAGAGACTGAGCAGTGCTAGAGAATGGCAATCCTAAAGCTTCTTTTCTTTGCTTGCATTACAAATATCCTAAAGCAAGACTACTTTTGAGGAAGAAAAATAACAAGGCAATAAAACATCAAGCATGAAGTCTCATATTCTGATATTTTTGCTCCTAGGTGCAGAGGTCTGCCTGCCACAGCTGCCTGGATATGTCAGCAAACATTCTGCTTCCTTCTGCTGCGGGAATGCAGCAGATTAACCCGATGCATTAGAAGGAACCTTGTTTGAGAGAGGAGAGAGCTGCTGGCATCGGCTTGATGTATATGAAAGAAGACAGGCTACAAAGTTTAAGGAAGTGTGGAAACTTTAAGAGACAGTCTTGTGATTAGAAAAGAGATAATGAAATGGACAGAAGTTGTCAAAAGAATTTTCATTTTTGCTTTACGTTTACTGAAATAAGTATTGATTGATACATTCACCGTTTCGTTGCAGTAAGCATTAGATTAGGCTATTGAACTAATTCAATATGATGCATTGCATGACAGCAAGAAAAATTAAACAGTTCAAGCTACAATCTTGTCAGATCTCAGAAGCCAGACAGGACATGAGTGATCTGATAGGGAACATCCACAGAAAGCTGGGAAATACAGCTGGGAATTCAGCTCCCGTTCCCCCTGAGCAAACTTTCAGCAGACTTGGTTCTACAGGCTGAGATTTCAACCCAGGCTTCCGACAACGGTGATCATTAACAATCACCAGTAATACCTTTTGCAAGTTAAACCTCATGTTCCTGAAAAGCACTCCAGCGACACTTTCAGTCATCTCAACACACAACAGCCCTAGCTTACAGAGCTCACTCATAAAGGAATAAAAATAAATGCTTTTGGAGAGTCCTTGAATGGAGCTGCCCAAATATTTTTATTATTTCAATGACAGAAGACTTATGGTTAGAAAATAGGACAGTTAAACAGGGTACTCCATCAGTCTTCCAGTAAGAAGTGTCCTTCACTTCCCATGCCAGACAGAAGCAGTGCACTCTCTTCTGTGCAACAACTCAGTGGCTGAAAAACAACTACCCACAGACATGACCTTTGAACCACCAGACCACAAAAACCTCCCTAGAACCACTGTGTACACTCAACATATCATGATTTTGCATACCCTTCGTTATAAGGGCCATAGAACAACAGCATGGAAGGTTCCCCCTCACACAGCCCTTCGCAGTGAGGCCTAGAGCGGGAGTTTCCACAAGCTAATGACACGTTCCATTTGTTTAACAATAATCTATTTTAAATTAGTGACAGCATGCCAATGCTTTGCAAGTGTTACAGCAAGGTTCGCTCTGTAATATTAAGATTATTGTGCTGGAGGAAATTAAGTGCTGCTACAGTTCACTAATGATTTTCAGACCTTGGATTCCAGTAAAGGGCCTTGGTTATTTCACAGGGCTCCACTTAAAGTATGTTTCATATATTAGCTTGCACTGTATTTCCTTAAGAAACCTTGGAAACGTGCAACATAATCTCTTCTAACACTATTATGTAAAAATCATCACGTGAACATTAGCAAGAGTCTGCTGCAGAAGAAACTCTGCCAAGTTTTAATTTCTCCTACTTTCAACCCCTTCATCAGCCTCACTCCACCCTGACTTTTCATGTTCCGTTGACTTCAGTGCTGCCATAAAAGACAGCACAGGCATCCTATTTCAGGACAATGGAAATCACTTCTGTGCCCAGTCTTAAGCAAATCAGCAGGGAACATGATTTACTTTTGATCTGAAGGGATTGCTAACCTTTCATTTTAAACTGTACCTGGCATTTCTCTGATCTTCACTTGCTATAAGAAAGGTAGAAAGTTCTCAACTCCAAATTACTAAAAATAATCAGCTGCAAGATATGACCTTGAATAAAGCAATGTCAAATTGGCCAGCGAATTTTTCTGAGGCATCACTGTTATTAACTTGCAATTTTTTCATTTCAGTCTGCCACTGATGCTTGGCAGGTTATAATTTTCATTTCCTCACTTGGCTGATGCTCACTCAAGTAGAGATTATGGAGATAGTGGTGAAGAATTTTTACAAAGATTTTTTCCCCTTTCACTCTACCATATCAGGATACAAATACAAATCATCTTCATGAGGTGGGTTATCTTCTAGGTATAATAGGATTACTGCTTGAAATGATCCTTTCAGTACTCCAATGGTAGGAACAGTTCTTGCCTCATTTGGAACTCATGAGCTCTCCAGAGTGTGAATGGACAGTTGTACAACTACTACCTGTTCAGTGCATTCCTGCTGGAGATGATGTGGCCTATGTGTACTCCTAATTTACAGTTAATATACAATAAAAGTTTTACCATTTTAATGACTTAGCCCTTTCCCCTGAAGTGACCACCCCTTTTTTGTTTTAAAAAAAAATAAAGCCTTTGAACACTTTCTACTAAAGGAGAGTATTCCTCCTTCATTAACAACGTTTGGCTCCACATCCTCCTCCTGCTCTCTCTTACCATTCCTTTGCTACTGACTTAATGCATAAAAGCTGTAATAAGCAGCTCTTCCCAGTGAGCCATTCTAGGACACTTCCTATTTCTTAAGTGTTTGAGGATTGGTGGTTTGGTTTTGGTTTGATATTTTGGGTTTTCTTCATTATTGGTGGGGTTTTTTCTTTTTTTTTTTCCCCCCAAATATTCTGTGTTCACAAAAAAATGCCCAGAATACATCTAACTGAACACAAACAGATCCAAAAATGCAATTTCATTTAAGTCCTTCCACCTCTGGTGATGAACCAAAGCATCCTTCCACCAGAAGATCCATTTTGTGACATTTATCTTTGACTAAAAATACCTGTCCCCCCAGCAACCCTGACGCAGGAACTGTACACAATATGCCGTGAATATTTGCAGAGCCTTCCTCATTATCAACAAAGATTTTTCTATTACTATTATTCTAGTTAGAGCTTATGCTAAAAGATATATCACGAGGGGAAGCTGAAGAACACATTAAGGTCTGGTACACGAGAAGCATAATTCACGGTGGAGTGCATTATCATTGATCAGAAACTACAGTTCACATGAAGCTGGAGACACTATGATGTTGTTCCTACTAGATCAGCATTAAGTTACAGCCCAAAGGATATTAACGGATCCTGACAAAACATGTCATTGCCTCCATAATTATCCATTTTTAGCCTTCGCATTCAAACCTGGAATATTCAGTACAAAGCAGCATAGGCCTGTTGCAATCATCGACTTGAGTGCACAAAGAAACAGGGTCACATTTATTTATATTGCCTTTCCTTTGTCTTTTTTAATTGTATTTTCAAGTATTTATTATCCTAGCAACTGTCTTGCCACGTATTTCATTCTTGATACATTAATTACCATTGAGAACAAGCTTCATCATCCATTCAATGAGCTTACAATTTTGGCTGATAACTACAGTGGATATAATAAGGTTTCTAAAGTCATGTGACTATATAAAATCATAACACTTAGATCTAATTATCTGGTTTTTATTACAATTCCTGAAATTTCTTTACAAAGACAACATAAAATCACCCATTTTATAGACAGAAAAATGGAAGCACAGAAAGAAAAGCAGCCCTGGCCAAGGCCATACAGGGGGAACAGTGACTGTAACCGAACACTGACCAAGTGTCCCAAACTCAAGTTCATTCCCTCTTGTGTTTAGTCAGATAGTCATATTCTGGACATCTTCCTTGTGAACAGAGGATAATTACCAAAGAAAAAAACCCAAAACTTCAGTTCTTGAAAAAAGGGGCTTGAGACAATTTTCTGGATGTTCATGACTACCTTTTCAATAGCCACATGGTCTGAAGAACAATAGACTATGTCAGCTGAGGAGCTCCTCAAGAGCCTATCCCCAGCTTTGACTGAGATACTAGTTTTCTGTTTCACTGCTCACAACCCATGAGAAGCTGCTTTTAACATCTCCCAGTCCTATTAACACATCCAGTAACATCACAAAATCAGTACACAGGGAGCACTGGGAACTCCACACCTCTTGGAACCTCAGAGCATCAAGCAGCCTCCTGGGTAGCTCCAGCAGGTAAGGAATAAGCTGTATGGCATCAATCCTGCTTTACTTTATGTAGGTGTAATGCTAGTTTGACCATGCAGAGTTTGCAGAATTAAGTTCTGTTCAGATAAAATATTAGCTCTGCTCTTCGTATATTAATTCTGATTCTACTAAAATATTTTCTTAATTAACTTGGAAGTAGATTGGAGAAACTGTATTTCTTCGTAATATATTACAAACTACTTTATAAACAGGGGTTTGTGTTTTACATTTTTTCATTCATCTCTCAAACTGGACTCATTCTATAAGCTGATTAACATTAATTTACCTCTTAGTGACCACTCGTTCCAGTCAAAGTGCAATGTGTGATGTAAGTGGGAGGGGGAATAAAAAAAAGACACAACTAACTTGTGTTAGTCAGGTCTGTATTAGCCAAAGCAGCAGTACAGAACACTACATCTTTTCACACATTTCTTTCCACCAGATTAATTCCCTTGAAACTACCAAATTTGCAGCAGGTCTGACTTCAAGTCCACTGAAGTCTGACAACAGACATGTTTGGATGAGAAGAGGCATGAACTACAGATGTGTGAAGCTGCAGCCTCCAGCAGTCTCTGCTAAGTAAAATCTCTGCTTTTTAAAAGGGAACTAAATTTGATAGTACTGCAAGCTGAATTTCAGAAACAAAAAAACCCCACCACCAAACCTGTTTGAATCCTTACGGGCTTGTCTAAAACTAATAAACTCAGGCATAGATTAGGAAAAATCAAACTGAAGAACTATTCATGATTCTTTGTTACTTATGCATAAAATTTTCTCAAATTCTCACTAGGAATCCAACTCAGAAAGCTACTCTTGAAGTGAAGAATGCAATAAAAATGCATTCCAACTTTCTTTGCTGGATTTTTTTTATTTTTTTTTAAATTTTTTTTACTGAATCACATCCTAGCTTTGCACTATAGCAACACATTTCAACAACTCAGACTTTTTAGGTACTCATTACTGTAGCCCAAACTTTACAACAGTCTATTCTGTATATGATATTCTACTCTGTACCAAGAAAACACTCTCTCCTCCTCATAGCATCTTTTATTATTAACTAAACAGATAATAAACTTTTATTATTAACTAAATCTCTCCTTTGATGCCCGCTGATGTAAGAAGCTGCAAGTTTGGTACTCTCATGTTAAGAATCCAAGTACTGCTTTTATGCATGCGTTGCTCTTAGTCCAACCTATGTGCACAAGGACTACATGGAAGGGACCCTGCACACGTCAGAACTGGGGTTGTTCACATCAGCTCTTGACCTCCAACTTAGAAAAGTCAGACTGGACGTTAAAGCATTCAGAGCACTAAATGGGCAACCTTCACTATCCCATATTTTGGTTTAGCCACTTATGAAGCATTTAGTCATTGACTGCACATGTTATTGACTGTACAGTCATTGCCAGTGACTATAGATCTTTATTCCTGAAACAAGTAACTATCTCCCCACAAAGAAGTGAAATCAGTGAGATCTCAGCAAATATTCTTCATCGATTTGTTGTGTTAGCAGAGGGAAGAATATAACCTTAATTATGAACGCTTTGCTGAGCAAGAGCCCTGACTTAAGCACTGGGTGGTCAACTTGTAAATCCAGAGATCTGAATTCAATTGCCCCCAGATTGGCTTGACTAAAGCAGTCACTACAAAAGCCTAGCACCTCAGACACCACATATCTCAGGTTCATTTTAGATTGGTACATACTCCTGGTAAAGTCTTTTATTTTGCCGAATACATCCACACATCCTCACCATGGAATTTTGGCCTCAAAACCATGCCAGAAGAAGCCTAAAGAGAAACAAAGGTTAGTGGCTGGGGGAAGGAATAAAACTTGTCCAGATGTTCACATTTAAATAAGGGAAAGATACCAGGCTGCTAATGAAGATAATATAAAAGCTTACAAATCAAGGTATGTATTTCAGTAGTAGGCTATTTAAAAAAAAATATTTGCAATATTAATCTAAAATCCGTTAAAGGAAGACAAATCATTTTTTGTTGATAAAAAACCCCAAACATTCCAACAGCTTAAGTTCACCACATCCAATTGCAAAATCCTGCAAATCTTAGGCTGCATATATTTATTTTGTTGAAGTCTGACCTCTTGTTTAGTACATGTGACACAGCCAACGGAGTATGAAAGAAAAAAAAAAAATCCACCACAAAACCACAAGTACTAAAAAATACTAACAACCTTCAAAAATGCACCCTGGAAAAGCTCCAGAAAGCTCTCATCTTAATGGTATCTTAGATAAACACTTAATCCCTCTTCACTTAGTATTGCTGTTTTTATGACACCCTGATAAACCAGACTCTCAGTACTGAGTCTGCAGAAAGTACTCCTGACCCAATTAATTTTCATTGGCACTTCCTTTTAATTTTTAACCTGCTGCAATAATTAACAAAATAGAGTGCAGACCTCTGAAGATCCCACTCAGTATACCACAACAGCGAGGAGTAAAACATGTTCTGAAACAAACAGAAATCCCTCCCACGCTACTGTGTGCTATGCTACAGTCAGCGCCTGCAGGACTATGTGAAATGAAGCCTTAAGAACAGCCCTGATTTAAAAAAGACTACCAGAAAAGACTGAGGTGAGCTCCATGAAATTAAGTTCTCTATTCTTATAGGTGTTAGGAGGGGGGGTGGCAAAACTGACACTTTGGACTTTCAAAGGGCAGACTTTGACTTGTTTCAGAGGTTACTTGATAGAATCCCTTGGGAGTCAGCTTTGAAGGGTGTAGAAGTCCAGGAAGGATGAACACTTTTCAAGAAGGAAATCTTAAAGGCACAGGAACAGGCCATCCCCATGTGCCATAAGACAAGCCGGCAGCAAAGACTGGCCTGGTTGAATAGGGATATTTGGCTTAGAATCAGGGCAAAAAGGAGAGTTTACAGCCTCTGGAAGAAGGGACAGACTACTCATTATGAGTACAAGAATGTTATTAGGTCATGCAGAGAGATAATTAGAAGGTCAAAAGTCTAGCTAGAAGTTAATCCGGCTTTAGAGGTAAAGAGCAACAAGAGAGTTTCTATAAATACATTACCAATAAAAGAAATATCAGGGAGAGCCTCCATCCCCTACTAGATTCCGGAGGAAATATGGTGATAAAAGACGAGGAGAAGGCTGAGGTGTTTAATGTGTTCTTTGCCTCAGTCTTTAGTAATGGTAACACTTGTACCGGTGAAAGTCAGCCTCCCAAGCCAAGAGACAGGGGCCAGGAACAAAATATCCCCCCTACAATTCAGGGGGAGATGGTCCATGACCTCCTGCTCCACACCAATGTGCATAAATCTATGGGGCCGGATGGGGTACATCCTAGAGTGCTGAAAGAACTGGCAGGGGTGCTCACCAAGCCACTGTCCATCATTTATCAGCAGTCCTGGCTGACTGGGGAGGTACCAGCAGA
>VYZX01019823.1:8496-56646 GCA_013401335.1 Brachypteracias leptosomus | reverse complement strand
CCCCCCCTTTTTTTTTTTTGGTAACACTTCTATCTCATCTTTCTAGGAAGTGTCATTAATTAGTTCCTTTCAACCAAAGAAAGAAAGAAGTGTCTCCATTAAACATAGAAAGAACTGGGCTTCAAAACTGAATCACACAAAGTATCTGCTAGAAAAAGGAATAAATTACTTAGGCTTTGCCACTTAGAACATCTATACAACTAGAAAGACATTTTATTTTACAAAGGAAAAAACCCAAATAAGCCAAACAAAGAACAGAAAGTAGTCCTTATATATCAGTATTATTTTTCAAAAATACATTTAATCTTGAGAAAGACTGGGAAGAGTGAATTTTTCAAGTCTCTCATTTATGCTTGAATGACATAGCAAACAAAAACCAATTCTGCATTAAGAAGCAGAATCAGAAGCAAGTATTTTACACTAATTCAACTATAATTTGATATTCACTAACACTTTTTTCCCCCTCCTTTCATGTATTGGAACACAAGCCTTTTACTAGAAGGAAGACGGGACAATAGCTCTGTTACACTTCACCCCACCCTTCCAAAGACACATCTGCTCTCAGATGCCAATACCCAAAGACAACACTATTGAACCCTCATCTATTAGCAACTAGACAACAAACATGTCAATCAAAGCATTATATCTACAGTATAGAACAGAAACATTAATATCTAGGTCAAAAGGGAGACCATCTCAGGTTATTTTCACATAATTTGAAGTAACAACTAAATAACTGCTCAAACTGTGTCTATCCTAAGGAAGGTGCATATCCTGTAATACATCTCAGATTCCTCTTAGGATAGGAACTCAGAAAAATTCCTGTAAATATTCTCTACAACCCTTCTGGAACTATCTTCAAATTCAGAAGACACAAGCCCATCTGATCAAGACTGCACATACATAAATAATTTCTTGTAAGCTTACACACTTTAGTATATAACTACTATGTATATGAAAACACGTATTTCAGTTCCCTATACTATACATCTGTACATTACCCAACAAAACAGCAGTATGTTCCTTTTTACAAACAAAAAGGAATAACAAAAAACTTTAATAACAACAAAAAAGCAACAAAACAAACCTCCACACTTGTGCCACACAAGTATCCTCGCTTTGAATATACTTCCCAGGAAAATTTTTGCTCCTGGGAATTTCTGGTTCTGAAGTGCTGAACCTTTGAATGTTCATATTAGTAAAATAAAATAAATTTTAAAATCACTTGAAATATATTCTATTTTTTCCAGCACAGCAGACTTTGTATGCTCTAAAAAAATGAAGTGTTCTTTAGAACTGGTTTAAAAATTGAAACCCATGTAAAACACATGTGCAAATTTAGCTAATTTAGGCTTTCACAGTTTCAAAGTTAATTATCCACTCAACTTCAAAATCTAGACTTAAGCACTAGCATATTAAGTACATCAAGAATGAAGCTTGAATGAAGCATCTATGCAGAATCACTTTTTGTCATGGCAGAGTATTAACAGTGCAGAAAACCAGCCAGACCGCATGGGAAATGACTATTTTTCCACATACACAGTTATGAAAAACAGCTGTTAGAAAACAGGAAGAAAAAAACATTTTTGACCAAGGATGAAAGTGAGAAAGCATGTCCCAAAATATTCATTTTCAAAGTGTTACAAGTAGGTGGATGAAGCAAGTGAAAAGAAGACACAACTCAGTAATCAAGCAAAGCTCTGCACTAAAATTAAAAAGCCTGGTAACTGATCAGAACTAGAGAAGTAATTTCTTCCCACACCCCCCCCACCCAGCTTAGAAACACCATGACGCCAGGTTCTCCACAGCCTCTTTGCCCACTACATGTATTCTTTAATTTTTGTCTTCATGGCAAAAGTAAAACCATCTGGCTTGTGCCAGACATATTTGCCCATGTTGTATCTGTTTTTCAAATAGCAGACACTCATCAAGCACCTAACACATGTGATTAGCTGGTAGGAAAACAAGAATTCAATCTGATTTTAAAATATCTTTACATTTGTTCTCATTTCATCCCAGAAGAAGGATACTTTTGCACACTTGTCTGTAACTGAGAAAGAAGACCAAGTAACCAGTAGTTCAGCATGTTGAACATATGCTCACATATCAGCTCTGGGCCAACACTTTGGCCTGAAAACTTGGCTTCCCCAGGTATTTCAACATATGCCTCTCTTGTGTAAGCACTTACATAAACAATATTGTATAGGCTTTATTCTCAAGTGATACAGTAAAAACATGCAGTAATGCAGCACCTCATTACTAAAATGAAAATTTCAGAGGCAGGTTTCTGACATCATGTAACTATGTTCCCTTTCTAATGGGAACTTATTTTCCTTTTTCCCACCTTGATGCAGGATCTGAATGGCTGCTACAGTCCCATTTACAGAAAGCAGAAGCCTGAGCCACAACTGTCTGCTTTAGGAGGAGCAGCAGCCTGATCTCTCTATTCTTTTCTTCCACAGGTATGCTCAGAGACCTCTAAATGAGTAAATCCATTAGTATTTTAATAGGCTCCCATAATTCAACCTCAGACAGTCTACTATACTAGCCAGAGGCACAGCACATTTCATTTTTATGTACCCCTTGGGTGACCCCCAAGGTTCCAGTTTCCTCCTGAGAGGTAGTTCCTTCACACTGTACCTGTTCCCACAGCAACAGCCAGTATCAACAGGAAGAGAACAAAATTATGTAAGTTCCCAGCCTAATTCTTTATTTGGTGTAGATAGAAGGTGTGTATCTACAGCACTTCAATATTCTTTGCTGCACTCTAATTACTTACAAATATTCATGCAAGAAGTGTTTTCTGTGCCAGAGTTCATATGCATTTGCCCCTACTAAAATAGTTCTAAAACCAAGTAATTTGATGCAAATCACCACAAGGGAAGTACGTTTTTAACATGCCCAAATATTGTCATTTATAAAAAAACCCCAAACCATACTAAGCAAGGTAATCAATTAACCCATTTAGACAGCAGTACATTATAAATCCCTGCTCTTAGTCTCACCCAGCATGTTTGGGATTCATAGATTTAAGTCTCTTAGAATACATTTCTAAAAAAGTGTTTAATAATTTAATGTTTCACTGCAGTCTGCAGTTCCCACCTATGAATTCCTGAGACTTCACTGCCAAAGCTATTCTTTCTCCACATTGGCATGACCAGTGGATTTCAAATTTCACATTAAAAGACAAATAGGAAAATTAATCACCTGCCAACTATTTTTCCTGGGGGTGTTTCTATCAAATTTAGTACCCACAAAGTGTGTCAAATTGACTGTAGAGAATCAACTGTGACACTTGATGGGATGTGTCCAAAGGTGCTGAAGGAGCTGGCCAATGTCACCAGGAGACTGCTCTGCAAAGCTCTGCAAAGTTGTGGTGACTGAAGGAAGTCATAAAGACTGGCAGAGTGAAGTGTTACAATCACCTGGAAAAAGATGCAGGAACTTGAGATCATTCAGCCTCATCTCAGTCCTGTCTTGACTAAATACAGTACACAAGAAACTTCAAGCAAGCAACTCTTGCCTTAATATGAACACCAACCCATATTATACAAACAGAATGAAATAAAGCTGGTCAAGGTAACTCCTCACCTTTGCTGACTCTAAAACACACTGACATCAAGTGTACCATAACCCGGTACACTGCAGAAGAGCTGGAAACACTAATTTCACTCCGACAATCTGGAATAAAGCAGTAGCTTCAAAGTGTAAAACTTACTTGAAGCCCCATATACAAACACCATCTGCTCTTTTGTAAAAGGTATAACTTTTGAAATAACATTCTTTTCTCTTCCTATTACTACATGCCATCACAAAGAGAATAATTTTATTTATACAAAGAGCCTGCAAAATGAAGTTCCATAAAAACAGGAACATATGGCCAAATAATTCTGAATAGCACTTAGCATATTCATCCGTAAAATAAGAACTATAATGGGTAGATAAATACACCCAAGTCTACTTGAAAATTGCCAGTATACACATGGTTTTCTGCAAATAATTTTTTTTTTTTAAGAATTTCTCGCCCATCACTTCACACAGATACTTCTTGTTACAGTTTTGCCAAAGTTAATCTTTTCAAACTACAAACTATACCACCTTATATCCCACGTTAGCAAGTCTAAGGCAGTGCATAAAAAAAAAAACAAACACCTCCTCTGTTTCACAGAAGTTCAATTGTTATCGTCATTACAAAGACAAAGTTCAAAACAAATTTTGACAATCCCTAACATGAATGTAAATACAAAGCAGAACAAGTAGAACTTGTGTAGAGCTACTCAGAACATTAAATAAAACACCTAAATATAAACTTCAGACAAGAAATAACCATTTAAATAAATAAAAGCAGTCCTGAAGAAAAACATGTACGTACCTATGAATTACTTTCTGCTATTAGCTAGAAGAAAAACAATACATGCTCAAACATCTCTACCTTGCACAAGCACTCATGCAGGATTTTCTGTAATTACAGAATTCTGCATTTGGAATCCCTTCCTTTTTATCAGCAGTACTCCATACACCCTATCACCCACTGGGCTCTAAGCTATTAAATACTTTTCATTGCAGCTTCTAACTAGTAAATGGTTTAGAAATTGTTGATTGAGCCCTAAAAAAACACACTTGTGCCGACATCTCCAACTCTTACAATGATCAATACTACAATAAATATCTAGCTTTCTCTTCAGCATGTATCATGAAACTTTCTGGATACTTGCACATTATCACTTGAGACAAGAAGCAGAATCATCTTCAGACTCTCAAAAATCCTTCCAGCTGCAGACTTTTCCTGCTCTAGTCTGTTGCAGTATTATGACCAGCAGCTCCTCATTGCGTACATGATTCTGACCAAACCACACTCTTCTCATCAGTCCTCTGGTCATTGCTTCAGAATCTTCAGGGATTTAAGCAAAACAACTGGTTTCACTGAGTGAGGTTGGTTTGCTTGGGTTTCTCAGTTACTTTGACAATCTTCTTATCATATTGAAGGCTGATTGCTGATATCTTCTCCAAAAAGCTGAAGAGTTTATACAAGACAGTCATATCTTATCTGACTTGCACTTAAACTTGATTTCTGCTCTACCTGTCAAACTTCAGTGTCAAAAGGTTTCACTATTTTATTTACAATTCTTTTATCTCTCCTTATGCTGTCTACAATTCCACCAAGCCTAACACCTGAAAGCATTGCCTGCTTAAGGCACATTAGGAGTGAGCACACTGCATACCTCAGAACACTCCTGCTGGCTCTTCACTGCAGGAGATAATGCATTAGAACACAGATTTCCCTGAAATCCCAGCAGGATTTACAAATCTCCCCCTGCAAACACTCCAACAATGCCCCCACACACAGAGTAGGCTCTTCTGTTAACCAGCCTGTTGTACTCAGCAGTCTTCCAAAGCAGATCAAGTACTCACTTCTAAGAAAGTTACCCAATGACAGCAGGATTTTTTTTTTTATTTCACTTTAATTTCAGGTTCTGGACTTCAAATATCATTATATCCACAGTACTTTCATAAGAACTTGTAAGGAGTCTTAGCAACTGGCATGTTAATCTAGTACTTCCAGACAACAGCCAAGATCTACTACTGCGGAAATTGAGTGTAGTGACATCTTTCCATTGCTGAAGAATTTTGTTGCCAACATGACTATGCAACCTTCAGTTGTCAAACAAGTTTATTGTTTCCAAGTTCCAAGTTTGTAGACATTTTTAAAGTCTTGAGTTAAGTATCAACTCTGTTCTAATTTCAATATTACCCTGGGTTAAAGAACCATACTTTATTTACTTTTTATGTAGATTCATGTATATAGATACAGAAAGAATACTATGATCATCTACTCTTTTCTATAGAACATGAATATAAGCTCTCAGTTTTTATTTAGGTGCATCTTAAAGGAAATATAACACATTTAAATTAAAATTTTCCTTTGATGAATATCCTACCATAATCTGCAATAAATTACCCTCATTGCCAAAGCTGCATTTCTTATTTCTACTGCAAATGTACCTGGCTCACACTTTAGCCAGTTGATCTTGTTATACCATCATTTTCTGCTTCATCATAGAATTTCCGCTTGCAATGCACACACTTAAACATTGCAATCAAGTCCTTCCTTGCCATTCTCTTTGATAATATTTAACATATTGAGCTCTTGCATCTCTCCCTTAGGAGCTATTTTCAACCCTTATTCATTCTTACAGTTCTTCTCTGAATTCTCTTTGACTTTAACATCCTCCTTGAAGTATGAACACCTAAACTTGACAGAGGATTCTTGGAGTGATCTCATTAATGTCAAATACAAAAATGCTGTACATTTTCTGCTCAGTCATATATAGATTGGATCATACTGAACCTCTTCCTCAAGACCTCCCATAAATTAATCCATATTTACATGGGAAATAGTTAAACGAGAAGCTTATATACAACAATGAAGACAGAATAAAGGGATGGACCCAACGATTCTACCAATTCAGCCTCCTAGATGATTCTTACATTATTTCCCTCTCCATATATGCACACGCTTGGGTGGCATTTCCCTCTGATTTTCAAGCAGAAACCACAGCAGAACTGTATGATGGGTAAATCCTTTCACTCTGTACAAAGGAGGAATGTTGGACTTACTAGTACAGAGAGTTTAGACTTAACCACTCTGAGTTAAAAGTCAAGGCTTACCGAGGTCAACAACCTATGTCAGTAAAGCTGGGATAACAATCTTCAACACAAGTAATGGATCAATAATAAATAATAGCATATTCTTACTTTTATTCAGCTCCTGTACATATTCTGTGCTTCTCAATCATACACTGCAAGCACGTTTGTACAAGAAACCACGACAAAGAACGTTCACAAACCTGTATTTGGTTACTTCTTGACTGACCAATAGATTCCATGGCTAGTGGATGACTCACAGAAAATAACTGCTCTTCTGCACCCAGCCTGGGCTGTGAGAGCTGTCCTTGATTTTTGCTTTATAGGAACCATACTGTTTCTGTAGAATGAACAATGACCTTTCCTACTTCCCTGCACAGCAATGTTAACCAAGCATACACAACTGACAGAACCAGTAGATGCATATTTGAGGAGAAACAAAGTGCTTTAATGTACATGTTGCTAAGGCTCCAAGAATAGAGTGCATTGTTTTCAACTGATCATAACTCAGTCGGAACACTGAGTTACTTCTCAATGGAAGCAATTTCCACATCAAATTTCAACTCTCAACCACTTCAGCAATGCAGTTAAGGAACATGAAAATCACAAAGAAAATTAGAGGGAAAAATGGGAGAGAGGAAAAATGTTTCTTCTCCTCACTTCACTTTACAATTTAAGTGTACCAGTGGGAGTGGGGGAAATCAGGGGGTTTTGTTTTAAATGGTATAGCCATTTTGATGTGAGTTATTATGCTGACAAGCCCTGGAAATAAGTCTTCTGAATGTAAACCAGTACTGACTAAAAAAAAAAATCCACAAAATCAAAACCAAAAAAAAAACCCAAACCACACACACCAAAAAAAAAGTCATGAACCACCAAAGTCAGGAGCAAAACCAAGTGCCGCCCTTACTGCTCTAGCAATCCTACCCAAGCTTTCAGAAGATAAATAAGTGTCAGAGGGAGAGACATCACACCTAAGAGATTCTGGTTCAAAGAAGTATGGTTTGCACTCAAAAGTTTCAGAATTTATTATACAGGAGGTACAAACCAAAATACAAACATCAACAAAGCAGTTTAGCTGCAGAAACTATTCACCAACATGGCAGTCTTGTTAACCAAGCCATGGTGCACATTCCCTGGAAGTGCTAGTGCAAAATCCTACATCCATCAAAGTCCATTTCCTCACACCAACATGAAAGAGTTGTGTTCCTGCTACTGGCAGCCCACACACAGACACAGTCATTGCTGGACTGCCAATAACCTACAGAAAAGAGACAAACAGAGTTGGTCCCCTCTGTACACGCCACCTCCCAAAAGGTTTTGGCATACAGTATTATAACAAATACGACTGATATCCCCGACACCAGCTACCAGTTTATGCTGAGACACATCAGGCAAGGAATCAGGCAAAAATCATTCCAGGAAGCTACTTCTAACAATAGATCAAACACATAACAACAGTCAAACTCCAGTAAAAGCAAGAATGGCATCACTGCATCTCCATATGGCGGGAAAAAGAAACAACTTTGTCCCTCAAAAAAAAAAAAAAAAAAATCAACCTTCAGTATCTATTCTGTATCTCACAGCTGGAGATAACACTCATATTTCACAGATGGGTTAATTACAGCTGTCTTCAGGAAAGCGTTATGACCCTTGTTCTACAAATAAGCAAACTAAAGAGTTATCTGCACAGGAAGGCAGCTTACAGGATCCCAGCTCTAAGGTTTAGCACTAATTCAGAACCACCTACCAATGATTTCCTCACATTACATTGCATACTCCTAATAAATTCAATTATAAATATACCTATATTTATAGATGCATGTGTGTAAAATCCGACGCAAATGTCATCTTGGGGAAAAAAAAGAAAAAAAAAAGAAAACCACAACAGCCCAAGCACGGATCCTATACTGAAGAAACACACACTGTACTGGAGAAATGCTACCCTGGCTGACAGAAGTACATTTAGAGTAGGAGCTCCAGAGCCAGTGAAAAAGTCTGAGGATCTAGAAGATATCTATTTGACAGACTAACCATAATGAAGATCTACAGCACACATTCCCTGGAGGGTTACATGTGCATCACCAGCAACTACTCTTCTGAAATAAATCTGTTTATAACCAGGGAGAAAAAGCACTTTAAAGGTCTATTTTTGTCTAGTTTGTATTCATACCCGGAGGTTATTTAAGAAGGGGAAAAAAATAATGCAGGTATGTACCACAGTAAGTGACGAGCTAAGGCTTCAGCTATGGAGATTAGCAGCGTGGGAAGTCATATGATTCAGCATGACTCTTGTGAGCTGCTACCAGAAAAAATCTGCACCTTGTGACACTCATATGAGCCACAAGCATCTTTTACTGACCTGGATAATTCTGACTTTTTTACCATTTAGTTGTTTCTCCTGCTTTAGATAAACAACCTGGACCAAACTCTTCAAAGCAAACAAAACAGCCTCCGATTAGCACAAAGAAGTATTGCTTCATTTTCGAGCAATTCAGTCTATTAACATTGTCTCAACTAATATCTTGAGTGATGTAAAACTATTTTTACTTTGGGGATGGGGAAAAAATTGCAAACCTTAGACAGACACTTAAGAAAAATCTGATGAAACTTGGAGAAAAGTGGTTTTCTGCAGGATTATTTTTTCTTTTTCAAGAAAATGCACATACAGCTCTACAGCTTTTAATTAAAAAATTCCATCTGAAAAAAACTGCAAAAGGTCTGCTACAAGATCTCATTCTTTGGCTTGTTTCAAGCTATTAACTTTATGGTAGATTATCACACAGTTAAGACATCTACTAGGAATGTGATCCAAGACCAAAATTCAGAGGAGACTCTTCAGTCTTTTGATGATACTGGAGATAAATGCTGCATTACAGATGCACTGGGACTCATAGAAGAGCTCTTTAGATTACAATTCTAAATATATATAGCATAGCTTGATATACAGGGCTCTGGCATCGTTACAGTTTCAGTCATCTAATGCCTTCCATATGCTAACCACTGAGCAAATAAATTTGCCTGTAAAAGCAAGAAATATGCACCAAGTAATAAATAAACCAACGTGAAATGGGCTGTTCATATTAGGGTAAAATCTGAATTCTGTATTTCTCCCCTGAATGTTGCTGTCCCGATGACTCGGCAAGAACGCTGCAGATTTCGGCTGAAGTCAGCAAGATGCCTCAGCACTGTGCAAGTGTCAACTCCACTGCCTTCACCGAGCACTCCGGAATTACCGTTTTGAGGCCATCTCAGTTAATGGAGACTTACTGGGGAGAAACCTGCTGCAGTCAAGGAGCTCCACGTGGATGGAGCACCCAAGACACTGTGCATCACACAGCCGAAATACAGAGCTATCCTGCACCAAAACCAGGACAATCTGAGCATACACAAAATGAAGGAGGGGGAAGTGCATTTCCATCCAGTTGTTCTGATGGCTTCCAGAAAGTTTTCAAGATGTCACACATCACTATGTTCTGAGGGCGCTTTTTTAGTATTTAAAATGAGCTGACACATAATTCAACAGCTAATTCAGCGTCTAAATCTAGCTGGGACAACTCTCGTGTCTAGTTTCTGAACGCAGCTGAGGGAAAGCGGGTAGAACACTCCGAGTAGCCCAGAGCTCGGGTCGGGAGAAGGGCGGGAGGGTCCCGCTCACCCCAGTGCCGCTGGTGCCTCTGGCAGCGCAGATTTACCTGTCGCACCGCAGACGGCAGCGCACCCGAGCCGGGACCTGCCCCTGCCCAGCCAGAGCCGAGCGGCGCTGCCCCCGGGCACCCCGCTCCCGGGCGGCGCCGACCGCCCCTCATCAGCCGCCGGCAGCGCGCGGACNCGGGCAGGGGCCAGGGCAGGCAGCGGCCCCGCCGGGCGCTCCCCGCCCTGGGGCAGGCCGGGGCCTGTGGGCGCGATGCTCCGTCTTCGGAGCACCGGGGTTTGCCCACCTCGGGGGCTCCTTACCTGCGCGGAAGGCTGCTTCCGCTGCCCTCAGCGGCGGGGCCGGGCCTGCCCCAGCTCCCCCTTTACCCACCCACCCCCCTTTCCCCAATCAGCCGGGGCGAGCGGGACCCTGGTCCCGGGGAACGCGGGCAGGGGGAAGTTGTAGGAAGCTTTTCATGCGATGTGGCAACAGGTTGTGCAGGCTACAGGTGAGGCCGTCACCCGCAGTCAAGCTGCAGAGCCTGCAGCTGCAGCTCCTGCGGGACCAGAGGGTTTTCCTCACCTCAGGGTCTAGATGGGTAACACTTGACAGATAGAGTGGTGATCAAGCCTTGTTTAACGGCTTTTAGGTGATACTTTGTGTACGCAGGGCTTGTGCATACACTAGTACACGGTCATACACAGTTTACCCACAGACCACAGCCAAGTGTGCCCAGAGCCGGGCAGGACCCAGGAGGTTCTCCCAGCACAGCTCCCTGGAGGGGAACATCTGAGCACCGCTGTCACATCTGATGCTAGTATCAGCGGGATCGAAAACCGAGAGTGCACAGTTTTAAGTGTCTGAGCTGCTGTAATTGTTGCTTTCAGAAAGCTGCTTTATGTCCATAGGTAAACTTTGATCTTGAACACAGACCCATTACAATACTGTCTCCTTATAAAAAAGAGTTTCCACAATACAGATTAATGACTTAGTTCTGCTTGGAAGCATTTTGCTGTTCATTCTGTCCTAAATCTGCGATTTGTCCTGTAATCCAGGATGCTGCCACACAAGCTACAGAGCTCAGCTGTCTCAACACAGGCAGGAGAAGTAACAGCCTGTAAAATTTCACTGTCTGAAGTCAAGGTTAGTACTGTTTACCCTAAGGGAGTTAGTGATAGAAATGTTCATTTTTTAAAGGGGAAACATGTCAAGAAGCATTTCCCAGAAGGACATTTATGACATATCCCTCCCCATAGGAGGGAAAGAATAATAAAAAAAAAAGAACAATTAAGATGTTTTCGCTACTGGATGATAAGAACTACTATTAAAAAAAAGGCGTTTTAACCCAGCAGCTACTGCAAAGGAGGCAGAAAAAGTCTTTCAAAAGACTTCCATGCATATGGTACACGTACTAGCAGACAGAAAAGCAAATTTCAGGCATTTATAACAGAAGTAGCTTCAACTAATAAAGTATTAATGGAAAAGTCTGGTTGGACTGCTATAGCTCTGAAAGCAATTTCAGAAAGCACAGAGCAATACAATCACTGAAGAGCAGGTGAACTAATCTACAATCCTCATTAATAAAGCAGTTTTTCCAACATTAAGCAGAAGCAAAACAACTGCAACTGGTGCCATACTTTACTTGCCCAAAGAAACAGAAATCTATCAGGCATTTAGGTGCACAAATACATTTACTCAAAGCGTGACTCATCACGTTTTATTCACAATTTTCTCTTCTCCTGCAAGAAGATGTTGCAACTCTGCTCATTCCTACACTATTCTCTTTTCTAGACCACCTACAGGTTAGAGCCATGGCTGTACGTTGGTTTTGTTAGTCACACCATAAGTACAGGCTTGAGTATTTTGTGAAGCTTAAGCCAGGTGTGCCTACTCCACGTGAAAGGCTGAGACTGAAGTTCAAAACAGATTTACCACCACCACAGCTCTACACTGCCTTGTTTCAGCTCTGGACCTCTTCTAGATAGTCCTGAGCTTGGCACAAGTGTGAGCTAACACTGCAGCAGAGAAGGCAGTGCACCAGCCGTGACCCCACAGGCTTCACACAAGGACCCAAGTGTGTTTGATAACCAGAAAGCTGGCAGTTTGGAGTCTCGTACTTCTGCTGCATCTTAATAAAACATCTCTGGACAGACCTCGTTATTACTCTGAACAAAAATAAAAAGTCATCCAAATCTAAAATTGTTACCCTTTTGCTAAAACCAGGTTAACCTTGCCCAAACCCTTGTCTCCCTGCAGCCAGTCCAATAGTTTCTCCCTTCCCCAACATTTTTGCCAGGGACTGGCCTCATTACAGGCAGCGGGAGAAGTGAGCATTCACTTTCCACAGTACAGAGGTGCAGCCAAAGGGAGAGGTTTGAGTCAACTGGCAAGGAAATGCAATTTTTTTTTTTTTTAAGATACTGAATCAGGATCACACAGTTCAGAAGTGAGTCACAAAAAAGCAAGTGATGCCCCAACATTCAGGAAAACTGAAATATATTTACACTATGAAGAAAAAAACCTCCAAGCAATAGCATTTTGCAAAAGCTTAATGTGACATGACTAGAAAAGAGCATGCAAGGCAATCAGATGTAAACTTAAACCTTCCATAAAACTTTCCTGAAAGGAAATAGTGCATAAAAATCATAGAATCATTTTGGTTGGAAGAGACCTTCAAGATCATCAAGTCCAACCGTTAACCCAGCGTTGCCAGGTCACTACTAAACCATACTCCTCAGTGCCACATATACACAGCTTTTAAATCCCCCAGGAATGGGGACTCCACCACTTCCCTGGGCAGCCTGGGCCAGGCCTTGACAACCCTTTCTGTGAAGACATTTTTTCTAATACTCAATTTAAACCTCCCCCGACCATTTCCTCTCAGCCTATTGCTTGTTACAGGGGAAGAGATCGACTGCAACCTTGCTACAACCCCCTTTCAGGGAGTTGTTGAGTTCAAGGAGCTCTCCCCTGAGTCTCCTTTTCTCCAGGCTAAACAACTCCAGTTCCCTCAGCTGCTCCTCACAAGACTTGTGCTCTAAACCCTTCACCAGCTTTGTTGCCCTTCTTTGGACAGGCTCCAGCACCTCGATGTCCTTCTTATAGTGAGTGGCCCAAAACTGAACTCAGTATTCGAGGTGCAGACTCACCAGTGCCGACTACTGAGGGACAATCACTTCCCTAGTCCAGATAAGCAACATCCACAGCCTTTCCCTCATCCACTAAATGGGTCACCTTGTAATGGAAGGAGATCAGGTTAGTCAGGTAGGACTTACCTTTCATAAACCCATGCTGGCTGGGCCTGATCACTTGGTTGTCCTGTGTGTGTGATGGCACTCAAGATGGTCTGCTCCCTAACCTTCCCTGGCACTGAAGTCAAGCTGACAGGCCTGTAGCTCCCCAGATCCTTCTTGTAGATGGGTGTCACATTTTGCTAACCTCCAGTCAACTGGAACCTCTCTAGTTAGCCAGGACTGCTGATAAATGATGGAAGGTGGTTTGGTGAGCACTTCCACCAGCTCCCTCAGTTCCCTTGGGTGGACCCCATCTGGCCCCATAGACTTGTGTGTGTCTAAGTGGTATGGCAATAATAAAATAGTACATCATAGAACACTTGAGTATTTATGTGCCTCTTGCCCTATCAAAAATATCTCAGGTAATTTGGAAATGTTCACAGAAACATGGAAAAAGTTGAATGTTAAGCTTAAAGAGACTTTCCTTACATTCACTGGGTCTTGGGATACTGGATAAAGCTGAAAGAGTTTCTGCTTTACAAAAAGGCTAGGAAACCATTTGATGTTTTTAACTAGTGACTTTAAATTGCAGTTCACAAGAACAAGCTTGCTTTTCTTCTGTAGGTTAAACTTGAGGGTGTTTCTTTTATGGTTTTTTTACCAGCCTGCTAAATGATTGAGCTTTAGTCATTGTGTGAAGCGAAAGTGCCATCTTGTGGCACTATTAGTACTTGCTGGTTAAGAGGCTGCCTTTTCAGCTCATGCTACAGGTACTAATGCAAAAATCTTATTTTTTGAAAAAAGAGTTCAGCCTATGAACAATAAAAACAACCTCCTACCTAGTTCACACGCTCATGGAATGACGTTATGAAGGGTGGTGTTCTCCAGTCCTTGCTGGAGGACAGATCACTGGAGTTGACAGGACTATTTATTCCACTGCAGGAGAAGGAGGGCATTCAAATTGTCATTTTAAAGGTCTGAAAGAGAGCTACAGTCCTGCCCCTTATTGTCCACTCCCTCGGTATTTAATCAAGGAATCCACTGAGACCAAGAGGGCTTGTAGGTATGCCTGGAATGTCAAGTCTTGCTTTCTTACATAGGCTAAAGACACCACACATTTAAATAACAGAAACCCCACCTGAGGAAAGAAAAAATTAAATGCCATTAAAAGCATCTGCCAAATGTAGTTTAAAGGTCTAAAATTCCTTTTTATGAGCAGCCTCTGCTTTTTATACTGAGGAATTAATTGGATACATGTATTTTACAGAACTAATCCATGATTCAGCAAGAAAATTAATGAAATGAACAGACAATTGGAACTGCTGCCAAAAGTGGTCATTTTAGACCTAGCAACCTTGGAAAATGACCTTTTAAATAATGAATTTGAAAAAGTACACTGCAAACCAACAAAAATGAGGGCTTCCTACCTATAAAGTCTGCTAATAGCAAAATCTTCTAAAGAATGAAGAATTAAATGGATCATATAAACTTGCCAGAGCTGCTGTTTGAGGCATTCTAAGCACTGAACATACCTGCCTCAACATACCCCCTAATTTAACTCCAGGTTTGCTCGTTGTATGTTTCTACCTGCCATAAAATGAAGAACCATCATCCACTGAGTGTGGTAGGAATGTAGAGTTCTACAGCATTATGAAAGTGAGAAGATTGCAAAATTAGGGCTAAAAGACTAGCATGGCTTCACCAAGTACTTAGGAAAGGATACCTACACAAGAAGTAACACAACATATTTAGACCATTAATTATTCGTTATCCCAAAAGCAACGAAAAGCCTCCTGACAAAGGCATTTAAGCACACACACATTATGTAATTGGGAGAATGTCGAATTCTTATAGCGCACAGGGATGCAAAAGAAGTTGTGTGGTTCTGCAGTTAGCTTCAAGATTCTTTTTATTCCTTGATTCATTCCTTACAAAATAGAATAACAAGCAAAAGCAAGCAATTCTCGTTAGTGTCCAAGCTTAAACTAGAACAGGATTTTTTTTCTGTAAAGGAAATAGCTTCCTTCTTAATACAAGTATCACATTTTAACTTTGAAATCTATCATTTTGAAATGAATTGGAAGTCTACCATTTCTTATCAATGCATTCCTGCAGTGGACTTTCTCTTTTCCCTCCTACTCAGGAAAACTGTATTCTAAGCTGCAAAACTTAATTCTCCAAAGTCTGTGCAGAGTTTATTTATAACTTAAAAAAAAAAAAAAAAAAAATGTATTCAAAGCTTGTAGCTTTCATGGACCACTGGAAGATTTTGGCTTCTGGTAGCTGCCCTGGATTGTCAGCAGTTGTGGGTACAAGGAAATACCTCTAGTACACAGGTTTTGTTAAAAAGAAAAAAAAAATTCCAATTAAAAAAATTGCAAATCAAGAAGTGAAAAGAAAAGTAGTGTTCTCCTCCTGCTCTCCCCCAACAGTGTCCTCCTCCATTCTCCTCTCAGATAAGAATATGAAAGAGAACAAGATGATTTACTGAAGAATTATTCCCATGCCCAGACTGTCCCCAGGACTGTCTTTCAAAAATTGTTTTGTAATAAATTATCTTCATAATGTTACTGTTAAAATGTTGACACTTTAGAACTACTGAGAAATGGGGGAAGTACCATCGATTGTCCTGAAGTCCTGGAGGCTGTTACAGACATTTCCATGCATTACCAGAAGCAAGTTGTTTTGTTACTGACTTAGTAAGATAAGGATTTGGGGATCCTAACAGTTAATTTTAATGTATTACAGCAGTCCAGGGTGTACATTTCAGATATGTCTACAGACCAACTCATTAGAGATGTAAAGGAGTGAATATAATCAACATCTCCAGGTCTCCACAACACACACAAGAGAAAGTTCCTATGATAAAGTTTATGACCACAGATTATGGAGAAGAAAACCTGCCTCCTGCTTTAATTATTTAAAGAATAATCACTTCAGTGGTGGGTTTTAGAAGGTATTTGTGAATTGAAACAGAAAATGAGAGTGCAGAACCTGAGCCTTAATCCTCCAGTTTAATTTCTTTTAATCTTGCTTATAGAATATNGATATGAACACGCTACTTCAGTCCCATTGAAAGTTAGTACAAATAAAAAGAGAGTAGTGAAAAATTGCTTTATTCCAGGTGCTGGAAACGGAGGCACAGAAAGCACTACCAGTATGAAAAGAACAGTGCTGAAAATATCCTTGGCGTTGACATGAGGGAGTTCCTAGAGCCAACCTAGCTTGGTTCTATTGCACAGAATTGGGAATGAAAACCAAAGTTCACCAAAATGCAACAGTTTAGAAACCACTCTTGAAAAAAAGGAAAGTAAGGGCACTCAATTCCAGAAAGTCCATTCAGGAAAAGTCATCTCTGGGTCACTGCAGGGCATCAAAAGGAGACTTGAGAATAAGGAGGAATTGTTTCATCCCTGCAGGCCCAGCAGTGTGTAAATCCAGCAAAATCCACAGAAATCATCATGTCTGAACAGACACACTCCTTTGCTTTTCTTGAGCAGCAGTTGTGCTTGGAGTCACCTGCTCAGCAGGAGGATTTGGGTGTTCACAAGGTTCTTTCAGCAGCTGCTGATGGAGATCACTTCACACAGGACGTGCAGACAGACTGATCCACTTGATTTACCTGAATTTGCATTTACACCTTCAAGGGTGGATCTCCAGAGCAACATCACTGGAGCTCCACTTATTGAACCTGCCCAACAGTTCTCAGGGTGGGAGAACTGAGACCCCAGCACAAAACCACAGCGCAGGATTGTCCTAAGGCAGCTCGAGTGTGAGCAGATGTCAGGTAACCTGCCTCAACAGCAGAGGGTTGCTATCAAATGCTGGGTTTTCCAAAGGATTTCTGCACAGATTGCCAAATAAATTCTGCGTGCAAACAGGTTTTCCTTCTGATATATGATTAGAGGCCTCATAATTTAAAGCATGATTAGCCAGTATCATCTTATCTACAGTAACTACAGCATCCTGTAGCAATGTGAGCCCTAAAAATCATTATAAAAAATATTTCCTTAGAGCACTTTAAATAATTTACAAAATTCTACAAAAAAACTATGTCTGTTTATCCACGATATCCCTGTTAAATAGAAGCATTTTTTCACATTAGTGTGTCTAGGATATACAGATACCAGCATCTTCCACCACCTCTCCTTCCACCTCTCAAGTTTTATCAAGGTATCAATGAGAGTTACTTCCTAAAAAGGCTGTTACTGTAAAAAAAAAAAAAAAAAAAATGTATTCAAAGCTTGTAGCTTTCATGGACCACTGGAAGATTTTGGCTTCTGGTAGCTGCCCTGGATTGTCAGCAGTTGTGGGTACAAGGAAATACCTCTAGTACACAGGTTTTGTTAAAAAGAAAAAAAAAATTCCAATTAAAAAAATTGCAAATCAAGAAGTGAAAAGAAAAGTAGTGTTCTCCTCCTGCTCTCCCCCAACAGTGTCCTCCTCCATTCTCCTCTCAGATAAGAATATGAAAGAGAACAAGATGATTTACTGAAGAATTATTCCCATGCCCAGACTGTCCCCAGGACTGTCTTTCAAAAATTGTTTTGTAATAAATTATCTTCATAATGTTACTGTTAAAATGTTGACACTTTAGAACTACTGAGAAATGGGGGAAGTACCATCGATTGTCCTGAAGTCCTGGAGGCTGTTACAGACATTTCCATGCATTACCAGAAGCAAGTTGTTTTGTTACTGACTTAGTAAGATAAGGATTTGGGGATCCTAACAGTTAATTTTAATGTATTACAGCAGTCCAGGGTGTACATTTCAGATATGTCTACAGACCAACTCATTAGAGATGTAAAGGAGTGAATATAATCAACATCTCCAGGTCTCCACAACACACACAAGAGAAAGTTCCTATGATAAAGTTTATGACCACAGATTATGGAGAAGAAAACCTGCCTCCTGCTTTAATTATTTAAAGAATAATCACTTCAGTGGTGGGTTTTAGAAGGTATTTGTGAATTGAAACAGAAAATGAGAGTGCAGAACCTGAGCCTTAATCCTCCAGTTTAATTTCTTTTAATCTTGCTTATAGAATATAACCTTTTTTTTGAACTATCCAATTTTTCACCAAAGCCTGGCAGCTTCAAATCTTCTTATGCCTTTTTGCCATGAGATACATGCACTGCTTTTCTCCAGACAGGCTTCTCCCCATGCTCTCCAGGTTACTCCACCTCATGTTCAACACAGCATTCAGCTTCTAATCTAGGATGGCTAGCACAGTAAAACTAGAACAGCAGTAGAGGGTGGAGCATTGCACGTGGTCATTTGGCAGCCTGCAGGGCTCACACTTACAGCAAATGCTCAGAACACAGGTAGGGTGGCGAACATAACATTAAGACTAAATAAAAAACAATTTATATTCACCCCCATGGAGGTTTGAAGCTGGGATAGGTAATTTGTTCCAAATGGAGGAGGAACATAGTGCTCCAGGCTTTTCTGGGTCTTGATCATTTAACTCATCATGGGGTTTCTTCACATAACCTGACCTCCAGTTGTTTTTGAACAAGAGAGGTAACTGCTGCAGGAGATTATGGGGAGAAGAGGAAGGAGACCACTCCTAATTACTTAATTGTTGATTTCATCAGGAGCTGCATTGCAGCCAGTACTTAGCTAAAAAAAGATACTTAAGCAAAACAGCAATTTTTAAACCAACACAAACATAAGGATTATTTTATTGAATCAAAACATTTTATTTAAAAGCAGCATGCCTAGCAAAATAAGGGACAACCTAGAAAAACTCTCAGTGGCTTAGGCTCATTCCATTTGGTGCGATACCTTGCAACATGTAATTTACTTCAAAGGACAGTAACTTATAGCCTATGATTTTAATGATTGTCCTGCAACTGATCATTTTGTGAAGTATCCAATAAACTGCAGTTAAACTAAGTAGTATTCTCTTACCCTTCCAGAGAACAGTATTTCATTTAAGCCATTCAGATAGAGGTAGTTCTGAGGGTTAGTGGTATATTTGAAAACCTATTTGTAGTTATTTGAGCTCCAAGACCTCAACCTTATTTAAGCTAGTTCACATTTTAAAGTTTCTGAGAAGTTTTAAAAATCTCATATGTCTTTTAAATGTTCAGCTTAAAATAACTAAACCTGCTACAGGGCCCACTTCTGAATTTGCATATTCCAGTACTTCTGAGTTGAGACCACAAACTTCTCCCAGAAAGAAAGAATCTGTTCTTTCACAGCTCAAAGTAATTATGTTGCCAACACTCATATTAGGAGGAAAAGATAGATGGCCTTTACTCAGAGATGCTCTGATTTGCCCTTACAGAGTTAATTTGAGGACTGACATCTGAAAGAGCTCTCCCTCTCACAGGACCCATTTTCTCTTCACTCATACTCTACCAACTTGAAAGACAGAAACATTTAACAGACTGGTCCCCAGATATGCATTGTTTTTACTAATATTTTCACACTATGATAGAGCAATCCTGACCAAAACCTCATGGCAAGCAGCATCCTGAACATAAAATATATACTGTGCCACTAGAAGAAATTGTTTTGCTTTTACCTCGTGGAACTATCAGTGGATACCAGAAAACAATGTCAGATATGCTCGTCAGTCACAAGTAATTACAGATCCCTATCATCATTGTTTTTCCACACAATCACCTTATCTCTGACAAAAAAGCCTACACATTGTGGGAAGGATTCATCCCGACAAGTTTGCTGTCAGAAGAGTAAGAAGATAATGAATAAGTATTGTCCAAATGTTTTTCCTGTTACTTCTAAATAGGAAGAAATCTTTTTTTTTCTATCAAATGTAAGCCTAACAAGCTTCTAGACACCTCTTTACCACTTGCTTTTTTAAAGTCTTCAAGAAGATATCTGACAGTGCTTTCTTAACGTAGTTTGTGATTATTTTTCATAACTATTTGCACAATTAAAACCACGTTCCAATCAAAGTCCTGAGTGGAGGCTCTGCCCAGTGATCCTAGAGAGTCACTAGAGCCTACACCCAGTGCAGTGCTTCCCTATAAAGGAATCTGATTAAATGAACTGTATAAATGAAGTGACCATATGGAACATCAGTGGTGGAGAGATGATGTTCCAATCCCTACAGAATTTGGAGGCAAAAATTATCACAGATTCTAAAACAAGGAAGTGAGAAGTGCAAGTTAGAAGAAGGTATCTGCTGAATATCCAGAATATTGGAGCAGGAGCTATGTTTAGAAGGAGAGGGTATCAAGAGATAGTCTATGAAAGAAAAAATAACAAGTTATCATAATTCTGAGGCACTTTGCAGAAAGTTGCAGAAATAGAAGAATTTAATTTCTATTTAATATCAACTGTAATGGCCACATGCTGTTCTGTGTTTGTATTTATTGTGTATTTTTGTTTGTGCCACCAGAATATAAGCTCTTCCGGGCATGGCCCGGCTGTTTGTTTGGCACAAACCTCCCTATTATACAATACTGGGTACAATTAAATAGGAGCTATACATGCTATGTTAATCCTCGCCCTGAAGCAGGCTAATTAAATCAAAACCTGATAAAATGGTGCTACAGTTTTCACATAAATCAACAGAATCAAGCCCATTTCAATTTTAACTCAGCAAGGGACCAATGCAGAAAAAATGAAGTGTCATTTAAAAAACCAATTATAGTAAAACCATACTCTAGGAGCAGTGGCAGAGTTAGACTCGGACCTCTGTGTACCTGTTGGGAAGCTACAAATCAAGTCATCCTACCTGTTGGGGAGCTGCTGCTGAAGCACATCCTGGTGACAGCACAGGACCTGACAGTAGGGTGCTGAACACAGGCAGGGCAATCGAGTGCATGGCTTGCCTTGCAAGTCTTTGGTGTGGTTGATTTCACCATAAAGCCAGGTGAAGTTTAACAGGTCAACACCCGTTTCCATTCCAGGGCCTTGTAGCTGTTGCAGACGGCCAGAGAAGCGTTGCCCACGGCAAGGATAGCCCATCACACCACACCAGGATTGTTTCCTTGCACCTGCCCTGAGTTATGCTTGCAAGAGTTTGCACATTTCTCTTTCTGCTGCTGTCAGGAGGCCAGCGCCTGCCATAATTCAGACTTAAGTATCTAAAAAGGCTGGAGAAAACCAAGCCCTGTACCCTTTTTGCTATTTCCATGATATTTTCTGCCATGACATATGCACTATACCCACAGCAAAACAGATTCTGTTACATAGAAGTCCTCTAAATAAGAACATTCATGAAGCCTCCATTTAAATCTGTACCTAGTCTTGTGATTAAACCTAACCTTCTGTTAGCTTAATGGGAAAAAAAAAAAAGAAACCCTGTGTTTGAATGTATTTTATTACATTGACATAAAGGACTACAGAAGGTACAATAGTGGAAGACAGCAGTGAACTGCCTAACTGGTTTCAAAGATAGCTCCAGGTGAATGGCATGGGTCAGAGGAGGTCTGTTAATATCCTGTCACAGTAGAGCTTTACAGGAAAAACACTTACATGAGCCAGTATGAAATCCAGGCTGTTAAGTTTGTTCTCTAATTTGGTGGCTGCAATTCTTTGTTGCTTTACAGATACACACCCAAGCAAACTATAATAAAAGGGAGTCACACTAAAAACACTAGAAGAATTGCAAACCTGATAGGGCTCTAGAATTTCACCAAAATCATATCTGCTTCTTTCAGTGCTACCCATTTGTTGCATATAGCAAAAGTAAAGTCATGTCAATAAAAAAATCCAACCCAGATTAAAGTGGATAAATTAGGAGGGTTGTTTGTCCAGGGCTTAGGTTTTCTTTAAAGCACAGCTTTTACCCGATTTACTTGTCCTAATGTAGGCCAGTGTGAAGAATGTGTTATTAAACCTTTTAATTTCAAACACACTTCTGTGATTGCAATTTAAATGAAAACACATGACTCGGAATCCCACTTGATCTCTTCGCACTAGTTCTGGCAGTACATGGGCTTTAATTCTAATCAGGATAAACAAATCCATAGCTGAGACTGGGAAAGAGAAATACAGGCCAATTCTGCAGGAAAAAAATCTTACTTTTCTTGTTAAGTGCTGGGCAAAGGGAGAAGTACTGAGCAGTAACTGGAGGCGCTGGCCTGAATGAGAAAGAGCTGAAGTATAGAGAAGCAGAAGGGATCCAGAAAAGACCAATGAGAGGTAGCACTGCTTCAGTACCTCTTATCAGGTGGCAGAAAGGGTGGTTTAGTATTTGCATTGATTCTCATTTCAGTTGGTATTGTCTTGGGATATTAACAGTTTTACTCCCTGTAGCCAAAGCTTTAAAAACTAAGGGTGATTAAATTAGCTTTTAAGCAAAATGCAACGTGTAGACTGCTAAGGTAGGAAGCTAAGTAGAATAAAAGACCTTTTCAAAGTAACGCAGGCCTGAAGATGCCATCGTATAATAAATAGCTTTTCACTGGCCTGGTTCACTTTCATACTGGGCACCAGTGCATAGAGCAAGACAATTTGGCTCTGAACAGCTAGCTTTTTTGAAGTGTGATGGTGAAGCTGGATAGTTCCAAGGATAAAAATGCTGTCAAAGCAGCATATAATTTAAGGTTCATAAGTGAAAGTGGGGGGCTCATCAACAAGAATGTCGTTTCTAAGAATAAAACCAGATTATTTCTTTTAAGTGCTATTCCTGACTCCAAGGGAAAAAAAAGTCTCTTACAGAGCTAGTAGGAGAAAGCAGCAAGGACAGCAAATGTCAATTTAAAGCAGATATATTTGCTGGTGGGTCATTTAAATTGTGCCTGAAGGATAATCCCAGCAAGATGGGTATTTCAACTTCGTTTAGCAGCATCCCTAGCTGGGATAAGGAGGTCTAATCACTTTATTAGAAAAACAACATCATTAGAGGAGGATTTGGGAAGAGAAAGCTATTTATTTTTTTTTTTTTACCTTTTATTTTTTATAAAAATTTGGCAGGATAACTTTGGTAACCAGCTTGAAACTCCAGATGTTTATGCAATTAATCTTTGTGGCATGCCAAAAGGCTGACTGCACAACAGATTAAGAACTACACTGTTGTTGCCTATAAAAAAAAATAAAAAAAAAGAAGAAATAAGATACATCCCTTATTTGTTACCTCTTAAGAATGACAGAGTACAGCCCATTTTCTTTTGCACTTTAAATGTTTTAGTGCATTACACTCTTTACCTCCAGACTTCTTCATTCCTTTTCAAACAGGACCTGGAATTCAGATGACACAGTAAGATTGTGTCAAAGCAGGTTGACCTTGCTTGCCTTTCATGCAGAGTTCCTGCAACTCTAACCAGCCAAGTTTGGGACACAGGTAGCAGAATCTTCATTGCAGCTTAGTTGCTTGTGGGGAGAGTCTCTAACAGAGCGTTAGTGCTAAGTGTTGCAAACAGATAGTTATACTAGTTAATTCAAATTGAGCTTTTATATTGTCCTTTAGCCTCTTCCCCATATAACCACCTACATCTGTGACAGAACATAGTGTCACTGGCTTCCTCCATAGTGCTACATTTTGATTTATTTTCTGTACTGTAAGAACAAAACCTGTACTCATAAAAAGAATGCAGCACTATTCTTGAACATTACACTGCTATCTGGAGACTTCCCCTCTAATTAAAAAGCTACTGAGAGATCACAGCACCCCTGAACTAGGAATTGGAGTGTCAAAAAAAAATAAATCATTTTTTGTTATAAGCTGCAAGCTACGTGCCAATTTTCATACTGAAGAGTCAATAATATCATCTTGGAGCACACAGTAAAGAGCTGCTCAGAGCCCCACCCAGCTAAGGAACAATGTTGTTAGGATATAAAGCTTAAAGCAAGAAGCACATCACATTTATAAACTGGGTAAAGACAACAGAGGGTTTTCTGGTCCTTGCTTGTTACTGGACAGTCTCATACACTTGTTTTTTGGGTTTCCTTGCCATTTTTTGCAAAATGAGAACTGCATTAAGAATACATCCAGAAAAATAAATGTTTTCCATAGCGTGCAAGGAAGAGAATTCCTCACCAGAGTGAGACATTCGAAATGCACAGTGGCCAATTTTTAGCTACTACTATAATATTCCTCAGCAGCCTAGACCATGATTCTTAAGATGAAGATGGCATGTGGCCAAAGCCATTCTACAGACTGACTGCTCAAAGAGGTATATTCTGGGCTGAAGGCATCATCACTGTTCTATAACTTAAAACACTTAAAATAGTAGACCACAGTAGACTACATCAGTAGACCACCATTAACAGCTAGTAGCTGCTGCTTTGGGTTCCCCTCCTCTTTTTATGCATAGGCTTGAAAGAGAAGTAGCCTCGGACAAACATTTTTATTTTGAAGTACTTTGTAATCTAAAGTCATCTCCAGCATCAAAATGAACAACTGCAGCATGAATTAAACCCTTTAAGATCTTTAAGACTTTCACCAAGTATCACCATCCGGATATTTCAATCCACAAGATCTCTGCTACAGAGACAAGTGCAGCACTTACCTTTCTAGAAGTGGGAAATCACCTACTCCTCAGGTGTATCTGTACTTATTGGTGCAGACAAGGTGCCAATTACACCAAGATACCAAACGAGGTAAATCAATATCAAAGAGCCTATTCATCTGGTCTCGCTGTAACTAACTCTGCTGAGGCTGACCACTTACAAGCTCTTAAGTATATTGTATTAGGAATGATATGCACACACGTCTGAAAAGGAAAGAAACAAGTCTTCATAGCCCATTGATTTTGCCTCCTCACACTTCTCTGCCTGAAGCTAAAGCGTAGCTGAGAGGCAAACAGGTCCAGTAAGGCTACAATTATAAAGCAGTCATCTAACACAATGTGTGCACGTGTGGGGAGGGAGAAGGTGTTCCAGCCACAAACAACTGCCCTTTTTCCATTAGCATTTTCTCTTATAGTTACAACTTACCTTACACACTTTGAATTCAACCTCCAAACAACATCACTCACTGCTGATACCAGACACTGTACCTCTGCAGCAGTTGTGATCTGTGTTACAAAATGTGGCTTATTTGCTCTATTCCTAACCTTTGTTGTCAAGAATAAATTATCTGATTTGCCTTCCAACAGTCTAATGAGAACAGTGTTTTGGAAATACTCTCAAGTGTAGTTTATGTAAAGTGAGCCTGATATTTAAGGAGTCAGCAAGTCACCGTGTTGCACTGTACCTACTGCATTCCTGCTGGATATCTAATGTTAGGAACATCATCTTCAGTAGGAAGTCAAGAGAAAAAAAATAATCTTCTAGACTCCTGGACTATAATTGGCTTTGCTTGCTAATGGTAGCAATGACCCACATATGGCAATGACCCACATATGTTGAAAGGAAGTTTATAGAGGTGCACCAAGTTTTGACAAAAAATGTTAGATTATGATCAAAAACTACTGCCTGCTGCAGTTGCTCAGAGCTTTATCCAATCAGGTTTTGAAAAATATCCACAGATAGACATCACAAAACCTTCCTGGCCAAAATCTGCTCAACTAACCTAATAATGAGCAAGATTTTCCCCTTAAATCCAACCTAAACCTCTGTAATTCCAGTTCACATCCATTGCCCCTCAGCTTCCTGCCATGCACTGCTGTAAAGAGCCTGACTCTGTCTTCTTAGTAACATCCTCAAAGGCACAGGTAGGCTATGGTGGGGTCCCCATAGAGCCAAATGTATCACAGTTTCCCTGTACTCAGGCAGTGCAGCATAACATGGGAACTATGGTTTATTTTATGAGATGCAGCTCTCTATGTCCAAATTATGATTTCCAAGAGAAATTGCAGCAGTTTTATCTAGAAACCAAAGTGCTCACATTTTTGCCAGCAGCAAAATGAGAAGGAAAAAAAAAAAAGAGAATCTGTTTCAAAAAAACCCCAGCCCTACTTGCCAAGATGTATTTAAAAAAAAAAAAGAAAAGAAAAAAAATGTGTAATGCAGTGCTAGAACTAGAACACCCACCTCCTGTTTATCCCAGTATCTCAACCATAAGACTGCTCTATAACAGCAGCCACATGCACAAATAGAACAGTAAATCCCTAGTACCATTTATCCAAATACAGAAAAGGCATATTCCATACAAAAGTTTAGCAACACAAACAGAGAAGGTCTGATTTAGTAAATTCAGTTCGTCTTACTTGTTATTTAGCAAACACCTTCTACTAAAACCCTACAGTTTGTTGACAGCAATCTGAAATGTGTTAAAGTAGGATACACATACAGAATGTCTTATTTACTAAAGCAGAATTATTTTTGGAAAAGCTGAATGTAGAACAAGCTACATCTTGCTCTAATTTACAGCTGAGCATCCTGTTTACATGCTGATGTCCGTGTTTACTTTTTTGGTTACAGGAAGCATTGCTGAAGGACTTGAAAAAATTTTGCCTCACACTGCCTGTCAAGTTATTCCACTCCCGTAGGAAACAATGGCTTAGGGTCAAGTTCACTCATGCAGGGAGACACGAGAGCGTGGGGTTGTTCCCCCGCTCTGAGACAATGCCATTTGAACAGCTTTGCTACAAGGATTTGCTTTGCCAGGCTTCTTTGCCCAATCTGTCTCTCTGAAATAGGTACAACTTCCTTCTGGCACTTCTGCTCAGAATATTGTTCAAATTATTTTTGTTCTACCCAAGCCTTATTCTTTCTTGCCCCCTGCACCCCACTTTTACAGGGCAAAGGACTGACATTTTCATAAGATTTGCCCTCTCTTTAAGGTACAGTCTTAGCACATCAGTCTCAACTATGGAGCTGCATGCAACTGCAGTTTCTGCATTATATATATCCTTGCATTTTATTATTTTTTAACTTATGTCTTAGAACAGAATGCCTGGCCTTATAGAGGGTTAAGAGGAGGAAGCCAGGACAGTTTTCCATATGAATCTCTGTGCAAGTGCCAGCTGGATTTTGCAGCCTGGTGCTCAGCAAAGCACAGTGGAACAAGAACGCTGTTAGTATTCTTAGAGTGCTCTGAAGAGGAACAGGAAAAGGCAAGAAAATAATCTTACTCTCTACCAGAAAGAAGTGCTGGAAAGTCAAAGAGGAGAATTCAAGCTCAGTCCTCCCCACAGCACACAACCAACATCACTCATTCACTCTCATGTATCACAGTGACACTAAAGGTAATAAGCTGTATGTGAAAGAAGAGAAATACTGAAGAGGTTTGTTGCAGCACATCCCCCTTTCCTCTTGGCCTCCATGCCCTCCAAAACTACACATTACTTCCAGGGTACTGAAAATACTGCTTGCTGAAGCTCTGCCCAGGAGGAGATCCACCATGCACCCATTCCTGCTTCTTTGGATATATTTATTAATGGTTTATAGCAATACACTCATTCAAATAACTAAAGCTGACTTCGTCTCTTAATTTTTAATTTAATGGCTGGTTTACCCTACATTTGAATCACTGCTAAGGAACATGAGGCAGTCCTAACCAGAGACAGAGCCCTGAAGGACAGGCAATGCTCAGGTGATAGAGAAGTGTGGATGACTCCCTAATACTTTAAACAGGTCATGCACAATGCTCAGGGCTGGCCCTGTGCACACAAACAAGTTAATTCAAACACCAATGATTTTTATTAATTCTTTATGAAGAGCAATGAAAATTGAAAGCCGTCCAGAACAAAAACATACAATAAAATCCCTATTCTCCCACAGAGAAGAGCAGCTACAGGGGGAAGCAGGACTGAATAACAGTCCTGTTCCATTCCTGCTCCCCTTACCTGTCTAGCTCTGCAAATAGACACATATTTGCCCCCATCATTCTTAGCAGATCCCAAATCATGTGTCAGAGGCACTGCCAAGTGGTACAGTAATGCAGACAAGGAAAATTTCTCAAAATTCAAAGCTCATGTGGAAAAGGAAAATAATACCAGTTTCTTAACCTCAGGGGCAAAATTGGACTTCACATGTGTGACGGACTGAATAATGCTTCATCACAAGAGCTAATTTTCTTCCAACTCCCCTGCAGCTCTTAAAATGTAGATCTTAGTTTTGTACCTGATTTGCTAAATGGCTTTCCTCTCTATCGTACCTTTTTTTTTAAAAAAAAGCATGGTAAATGCATAATTTCATGATTTATTGTGCTCACCAGAAGATAGATATTTTAGGAAGGAGGACTGTTCTCACTTAAGAATATGCATACCGATATAAGAATAATACTACCAAAAAAAAGGCAAGCAACCAAAATCAACATCACTCCCCCTTTTCACAAGGGGAGAAGGGGTATTATTTCCTCAGGGAAAACAAAAGCCAGAAGAAAAAGCTAAGTAGTTATTAATATGGAAATCATCTAAAAAAAACCCCTGTGACATATAACAAACAAAAAGCCCTAGGACAGTTCCATCTCAAGTAGCTTTAATTTCAGTGCTAACTATAGTAAAAACATGAGAAGTGAAAAAAAAAGAACAAAAAATAAATATAGTGCAAGCCTTGAGTCAACAAAATATTTAAGATAAGTATCTTAAGGAAGCCAACACTTGAAGATTTTTCTGCTGTGTAGGACTTTGCTAGAAAAATGTATGACAGGACCCTTTCCCCCCAGTACTGAATCCCTTCTTTGCACTCAATATGTGCATTGTTATATGAACAGCAAGGGGAGGAGTACAGCTCCTTGGCTGCACCTCTATTAACTCCCTGGTTTACCCCCACTCAGGAGTATCTGTAAAATAACCATATAAATGCTTCCTATCTTTGTGCTGCTCGCTCTCTTCTTCCTCAGGCCAACACCAAACTCAGCAACATCCCCTCACCATAACTTCATCTTTTATTCTTCATCTGTTTGCTCTTCTCCATCTCAAACCAGCCAAAGAGGAACACACCACTGAGAGCTCAGCAAGTGACCCCAACAAGAAGTGCCTCTGACTGGCCCCAGCAGGAACTCTTTTCAAACTGATCAGCTCCTTGTTGCTTCTCTTCAGCTGGTTCAGTTCTTGCTTCTTCTCAGACCGATCTGGTTCCTGGTTGATCTCTCTCTAGCCTCACCCACCATCCCAACAACAATCACCTGGGGCCTCACCCAGCTGGGCCAGGTTCTGCCTCTGGGGCCTTGGGGAACAAAACCTGTTGCTGGGTTGTGACTCATCCACAGGTCAACTCCAACTCAAGGCCCACAGCCCAGGCCCCAACACTTCAACCTTCCCATTGAGACAATCAAACACTCATTTCCACACTGGTGAAGGTCCTTCCCTGACTGAAGGCATTCTGGCTTTCTCACTCTTTTAAGCCTTTCCTCCAAACCTGCTTTGCAGTTGTAGGAGATCAGAGCCCCAGAGCTTCAGCCCTTCCTCTGCCATCTGCCCACTTCTTTCCTCCTCACTCCATGTCTCTGGTTTTGCCCTCTCTTTCTGGAAGCTTCTTTCCAGCAGAGACTTTCAGAGGTGCTGGCCTGTCCTGGCTGCCAGGATGCAACCACTGATGCTCATGGGACTAAAACAAACCATTCCCACTTTGGTACCTATATGTAGTCCCTGAGGCCCTAGCTGAGCTCCACCTGGCTGCAATGACCTGACAGGAGTCCACATCACCGGTGCTCAGCCTGGTTTGGGGCTCCCAAATGAAAAACACTTGGCCATGAGGGCAGAAGAGGAGCCCTGTCACCAGGACTGACTTGAGGCTTGAGTGCATGAGGGGTGGCCGAAGCATCAGCAAAGTGCCATACTCCTCAGCATCCTGTCAGGCCATGGTGCCTCAGGTCTGAAGGAAAAACCTGAGGAACCGCTTGCAGAAATCCCAGGAGAAGCACAGCAAGGCTACACCACAGCAGCAGTACTGGGGTTTAGGTGGCTGTTCTATTAATCCTTGTCACCAGTGATACACACCTCTCACCTTCACCAAACATGTAGGCTGGCCTGTTTTGCAGAAAGGGGCTCTGTGTTTGATGGTACAGTAGCAGCTGTGCAGTTACCCCTGGTAACATCCAGTCCTCTCTGAAGCCACAACCAAAGCTCCTGATGCCACCTTCTCATTGTCTTTGACACATGTTAGAGTTTATGTTAGGAAATCTGAGAAGCTTAGGTGCATCTGGACAAGGCAGCAGAGAAAAGAAATTGCCTAGAGTTGAGATTGTGGACATGGAAGCTAAAAATCAGCCAGGAGGTTTTGATTTCTTATATATGAATACTCACAGAAATTTTATTCATGGAATTCAGTGCCATGGGATAAAAGGTGTTTTTAAAAATGCTAATGCAAAACTGACCACTTGCATGGGAGATTATGATTTCATCTGAAGAAAGGGGCTTGATTTATTTGCCTTTGCTCCAGTTTTGTTTACTATTGCGGAAACCTAAAAGTATCTGATTAGAAAGATAAAGTTAAGCCAAAGAGATAAGATGGGCCAAGTAAAGGTCTCCCACTGCTTTCAGCATGTTACAAAATATATGATACTTTTTATAATAATGCAGCAAGAATAAATCAGCCTTTCACGAGCAGGAGGAGACAGTATTACTTGTTCTGGTGCTTTCTGCCTTTCAGAGGCAAGTGTGCTCCAAAATATTGTCACTTTTGTTGCTTCCAATATGTCAACTTGGAAAGGAGATCACAGAAGTGAGATCAGGCCAAGACAAACATTTTACTGCCGTTTTTTCCCCCTTATTACAATTGCTTTCAAGTGGCCATCAGTGTAAATTTTAGTGTCTCATACCAGCCAGATGAAGTTTTTTGCTGGGGTCAGTGTCCTTACAAGGTTCAGAGTTTGACAACATTGCATTTAATTTTTAGCTATTGCCCAAATGTAGGGTCTTTTAATTGAAAAATGGTCATTATTTAGATATATCTTGTGCCACACTCTGTGGTTCACACTCTGGAAGAAGTCTTTGGGAAATCACTACATCCCAAAATACCTTCGTAGACCCAAATCATAATGTTTTACTCACTCACCTGCTCAGTGTGATGAGAAGAAAGACCTAAACCAGGTGTGGCTGTGCAGACCCATGATGCAGCACCAGGGCTGGAAGCACAATGGGACCAGCCTCATGTTCCTGCCTCCAAGCCCCAGCCAGGCAGCCCTGGGCATTCTCAGCACTCTTGTCTTATCCAGCTTTTTTATACCTTATCCATAGAGAAATAGTGATTTTCTTTTTCCTTAATGCTGCCTACAAAGAGCTTCTCAAGTTTTAGTCCATTAACAAATCTTTCCTGGGATCTATTAATATGTCACTATGGAATGCCTTTTTCTTCAAAGTTTAATACAGCTTAACTCTGTCTTAGTCATATGGCTCTACTACACTTCATAGCCTGCGGCTTCAGGGAACCTTTGCCTTTTATTAGTACCCATATACAATCACGATGTCATTCCAAAAATCCAGTGCTGCTTTGGGTTTCATAAATTCTTATACCTTTGATTTACTTGGTGTATCTGCAGCTCTCCAAGAAGGAAGATGTGCAGGCAGGACAAGGAATGAAATATTACAGTTTTATAACAAGTTGTGCCAGCACATTGCTTTGCAAGGAGGAGCTGTACTTGGCAGGAGACAAGACACTTCTTCCCTGCAAGGATGCTCATCAACAGTAGTACTGTCTTGGTCAAATTCTTTGTACAATCAAATTGAGTCCTGTTATGACAGTTGATGAGACCTTACAGACTTTCCTGCTTACAGCTTTTCTGTGGACAACCATTTCTAGCTTGGTAGTGCCCCCTAGAGAAGACCTCTTATGCCACAGTCTTGTTAGAGTCACAGCATTTCTGGTTTGGCCCATCTAGAAGCTCTGCTGACTGCCTTGTGGGTAAAGAATGGGAGTACCAGTCTATCCCCCCATTTGGGGTCATTTGCACCTCCAGGTGAGGAAAAGGAAGTCAGGGACTTAAAATCCTTCTTAGAAGTGCAGATTTGAATACATATTTTATCTGTTGTTTGGGGTGGTATTTAGCACTTTATAATCTCATTTGTGAAGGACATAAAAAAGTTTCAGTGTACTAAATCTATGCTCTCCATCTGATAAATGTCTTATATTACTGACCTCATTACTGGAGATGACAAAAACCTAGATTATGCAATTGTATAAAAGTAGCTGTTGACAATTCTGTTGTCTTCTCCAGTTCCATTCCTACTGAGAAGCATATTTTAATTCAGTTTAAGATGCAAGTGCTCATAGCATGAACAAAATGGATTCACTAATTAAACGGAAACAAGGTCCAGCCTGCTGGCTCTAAAACACAACAGATCCCATCATATCCACATGCTCGTCTCCCTTCTGTTAAAACGCTTTGCCATTTGCAGGTGCTTTGGTTCCATCTCAGCATCATGTCAAAAAATCTGAAAAATATTCCATCAGACTGATTTTTTTGAGAGTAGTATCCACATAGACATTGCCCGCGTCTGCTTAGGCATTTGTTGCCTTCTCCTAGTTTCTTTACAAGAGATTTTTTATCATTTTTTTCCCAAGTCAGAGTTGCTGCAATGTTCTCTACATAGTGTAAGTTTTCAAAGGTGTTGGGATTGTGCAGCTTGTACAGAATGTAGCTGCCTGGTTGTGAAATGGTATTAGACACGGAGAATACAGTATATCGATTCTTTGGCATCTATATCAGCTTCCTGTTTGTTTCTGAGTATAATTTAAGCCCTAGTTTTTTACCTGGTTGAATCCTGAAAGGTTACTGCTTCTGTCTATATGAATTGCCATAGCAACTGTGGTGCTGGAGCAAACAGTCATGAGCTTTAACAGCCTGGGGGTCAACAGCAGAACATTCTTAATTTAGAGACCTTCATCTCTCAAATCTGGGTTGTTTTACCAGCTTGATTGGGTTATATTTTGTGTACTTCAGCATGACTCACTTTGTGATCTGTGGGCTACAGAATCCTGATTTCCTTGTGGCAGGGAGGGAAGAGATATGAGTTTATGTTTATTTAGGAAGGATTATCTTCTTTTTCCTTTGAATAAACACCAGATTTAAAAAATCTAGAATGAAACCTGAAGTATATATTGGCCGACACGTACATCTTGACATAAAGGCTATGTTCTTATACTTTACTGAAGGACTATGGCTCAAGTTAGAAGCCAAGATGAGACATTGATCACTATGACATCACATTTGCTTATGCTAAAACTGCATTTGGCCAGATGCTCTCTGCCTTCGGTGCCTTAGTGGCTCAGCAGTGCTAAGGGGCTGCTGTTTGCAGCTCTGTGATTTTCCCAACGTTGTTTTCAAGTCTTTGTTTATTGTTCCCATGGCCTTGCACCTGCAAACCCCAGTAATGTTATACAGGAGGTTCTCATGGGAAGCCATTAGCACTGGTGTGAAACTCAGCCCTTCCCCCCAACCTTTCCATACCTCATTTTGTAGGTGTTGGTTTGTTACAAACACTGAAAACATAGCCCACAACAAAGCGTTATTCATATATTAAGCACTACTAGTATTTTAAATACTATAATGTTATCTAATAATACACGTGCACAGATTAACAACCAACGTGCAACACCTCTAATTACTGTACCCAGCTGTAATCATGCCACAAAGAGGAACACCATGAGTTGATCTCATTGAAAAAAAGCGTATAATCAACAATGGAAAAACATGTCAAAAAACCCATCATCATCTTCCTCTTCATACTCACCTTTGCTGCATAGGAGGGAGCCTCCAGAGGACACTTAGCTGAGGGCCCCACCATTGCTCTTCACAGCTGCCCACAGAGGTATTTCTCCTTTTCCTTCTGTGCATCCTCAGCTGCAGACCCCACTAATAACACCGTATGCATGAGAGCCTGTCTCAACACCCTGTGTGAAACAGCCCCCGCAGTGTGAATCTATGAATTATGTGCTTGAAACCATGAAGGCAGGGAAAAGCACAAATGGCAGCATGGCAGGTAAACCACATGGTATTTTGCTGTTTGTCAGCAGATCTGCCTTATCCTTCAGCTGGTAGAACAGGTAGCAGTGGCTGCTCGTATTTTATGCTGCTAATACCTTCCCTTAAGTAACACACAATTTAAATACATGTAACCACAGATATGTAGTTGACCATTTGACCAGTGCTCATGTATCTACCAGACATGACAGTTTTGCCTGCTATAATGCATATATTTTATCAAATTTGACACAGTGGGAGATCAGCTGAATGTCAAAAGCCCTTGGTCTCCACAGAAACAAAGGCTTCCAAGACTAATGCCTTCAAACGCTGTAAGATGTTTCTGGTCACACTGTTTGTTTTGCATGACTATGTTCCATGTGTTTTATCAGGACTTTGGGATTTAACCAAGACTGACTATATAGCTGACAAACAGCTACACCCACCCCTAAAAGTATGAAGCCAAGCTTCCCAAGTATCCGTGTGATTACCAGAAGCAGACATCTGCCCACTCACCTCTTGACAGGTATGGCTTTTGGTGACAGTTTCTGTGAAATTAAATATTATTGAAAAAACTGTTTTCCCTTCCCCTGCTTCATCTTTACCACCTGGACAGTTTTTAACAGGGGAGGACAGTCCCATGTTCTTCAGATGAATGATGGCTATCTACCTTCCTCCTTGAGCAGAAAACATCAAGCAGTTGCAAAGGGAGCTGAAGTGACCCTGAAAAAACAACTTTGTGTGAATCTGGAATACTTAGAGATGCACTGAGCTCTTCACTCACATAACTTATCCTTCTACATGCAAGTTATAGTAGTCAAGGAACTGTAAAGCCCCAGAGAAGTCACTCAGCTTTATCTTATGGGGCAAGCCCCCCCTGCACTTCACCTTACTTTGAAAGCTTCAAAAGCAGCTGTTTTCACAACCTGAGTGTTAAAGGAGTAGGATGCTATGACACAGCAAGCGGGGCTCTGGCTCCCTGGCCAGGTGGCTCTGTCCGGAGCAGATCTCCATCTCCTCTGTGAGGAGCAAGAAATGGAGGAGAAAAAAGGAGAGAAAGTCTAGGACAATTGTAGTTTTACAGTCTCCTTTTTCAGCTTGCAAACTAGAGATAAGAGCAGACAAGCTTTATGACAGTGTGGAGAAATCAATACATTTTTATTGATTCTTGTAGCTGCAGAACTCTCACCCAGCAGAAGTACAGGGGTCAGAGTATGAGTACATGACTGTCCTGCTACACTACAGTGTGCTTCTCAGAAATTGTGCTATTTGATTCACCAAGGATGAAGTCTGCTCCATTACATGACTTAACAGCAGCAGCTGACCCAAGATCCTTTCTCAACAGGGGAACTTAGGTGCTGCAAATGATCCACTGCACAGGCCAGAAACTACAACAAAGCTACTGGCAGCTGCAGCTAAAGACACAGCTTCACATAAGGAAAATACTTTCTTTACAAAAGACCATTTTCAAACAATTATACAGACCCTATTGAAACAATGCACGTTATTCCAAAAGAAAGAGGTCTACAAAGTTGCACATGAAGAATGACACAGTAAAAGCATCAAAACAAAACAATATGGAAAACTAGTCAAGAAGTGGCATAGTCAAAAAATAATGAAATTGAGAACTTGGAACAAACATCTAGTTTTGAAACAAAAGGATATGAAAACAACAAAAGAAGTCAAACTTGAAAGAAAGTGAAATTAATGAAAACTTGGTTGTGAAAAATAATTGAATCAGACTTGTAAGGCTTACATTTAGCTTACATTTTTGCAATTCCTCCAAACATATCAGAGAGTCTTTCAAAGTTGTTTTGGATTTTGCAGAAACATCAATTTCCTTAATTGGTATTTTCAACTTGTGTTGGAAAATTTGACTGGCTTTGACCCTACCGAGAAGCTGGTTTTTAGCAAAGCATGAGGTTCTGTCACCATTTTCAGTAGCTGTGAAGCTGTCAAAATGGCGTAAAACTTACTGGAAAGTCCTTTTAATATTATGGCCCACCTTTGCAGGTGACAATTTATGGTTGATTTAATTGTGCAGCAATGGACTTGACCTTTGTGTCTTGTCTTTCATTGCCCATTTCCTCAGCAGAGTTCATTATCCCTTGTTCCAAATTCCTTCAACTCTTCTCTTTGACTTTGTGTTACTTTCCACTTCATTTCCAGATTGCACCACCTAACACTCTACACCTGCTTTTGATGTCACCGAACAGGGACAATGACTATAAAGTTATTTCCCTTTACGAGTCAAACCTGGAAGGTTGTTTTGAAGGTCTCTATTTCCATTGCTAGTGTAAGTGTCCTTGTTGTTTTTCCCACTAGTGAAGAAAGGGCAAATGTCATATTCACTGAAGCAAAGACTTTGCTTTGAAGCAGTATTGATTTTTCCTTTTCCCTTCTGAAGCTTTGCCAGGCTCCATAAAAGCATATCTCTTGTTCAGAAACTCTTTGGACTGAGAGACAACAGGGGCAGCAGAACCAGCAGGGCACAGTGGGAAGTTAGGGCATTTGGTGGGGAATGAAAATTATGACAGCAGCTAGAAAAAGAAAGAGGTCATTTTATTTTTAACCGCACTGCGAGAACAATTGTAGATCCGAACAAAGCCAAATGGGAAACGCAGCTCTAATTCTGACTTATGATTTCTCCTTGTCTAAATCCTAATATGAACATTTTTCTAGGGTTCAGCTGTTGGTAGCAAGACACTGAGACCACCAGAAGTGACAGCTGAGCTAGAGGCTTAACCACAAAGGTGACACCAGCGTGACATTCTGGCACAATGCTATAGAGGTGTGAGACTTACATTGCACTAAGTTGGAGCAGCAGCATCATATGGCCCTGGAGAGAACTTCTTCAGAATGAAGGTCCAGTATTAGGACAGAACTTCTGTTTAAGAGATCTGAATCACTTTGTTTAGAGCTAGCTTATGCAATGCAGAAATAACCAATAGCATTTATTAAGCTCATACATATCACAAAGAACCAAAACATGTCTCTCTTTACCCCAAATGTCTCTTTTGTTCACAGATTTCTGAAGCCTGTGACCGCATACACTTATTTATCATCTGTGGACTGAAGAATCTCTCACTCTTATTGAGAAGGGTGCTGGCTTTTAGCTTTACTTAAAAGTGGTGCGTCCCAGCACCTCCAACATTCTTCCCTGTCATTTTGTTCACACTGACTCAGAGGAAAAGATGTCACTTATTGAAACATCAATGCCACTTTTTGCCATGCCTCTGTATTTCTTGGAGCTGTCAGGCTCCAAGAGCTGGTCTTTCAAAGCTCATTAGATAAACAGCTGCTGCTGGAACTGCATGTAAAATTACAGCAGCTGCCTTTTGCAGCATAGGTCAAGTAATAATTATAGTGGATTTTCCTACAGTTCTTGGGTTTTGTAAAATTAGAACCTACTACCAGGAATTAAATAACAATAAGAAATATTCCTGATGCTAGTGAGTGTGGTCTGACACTCACAAGAATTAAATCACCCCAGTGCTCCCCTCTTCTTACCTTTTCCTATTCAGTCCTGTCTCCCAGTCAGAAAGTTCTTTAAAACCTAAAAATCCATAAAATGGCTTCCTAATTCTCAGCTATTTTGAGCACGGTGCATATGCGACAGCTGGAGATGAGACTTTTTTTTAAACACCTGCGAAAAAAACTGTTATCAACAGCAATGAGAGGGTTCTGTTGATTAAGGGATGTTTTCTGCTACTCATTTGTAAAGGAAATGATTCATTAAGTGCTGTCTGAAAAACATCTTGATACTGAATAAAAGGAAGATGATTTATGGTCACTAGGAGTTACAGGAACAGCTTGAACAGCCACCACCATCTCTGATGCTGACCTGCCCTTTGCACATCAGCGCTGCTCCGGCTGGCAATGACACTTGTCAATGTACTTCAGGCTCCCCCCCCAGCAATCTCTTGCTGCTGCTTTTTCTTCCCCCTACAACCAGCTGTACCTGTCAGTGCAATTTTGCAGTCTCTCTCTCCAAGGGTAGGAAGTATCTTAAAACCATGACACCCTGCCTAGGCAAAGAAAAGCAGAACTGATACCGTTTGCCCCATCAGGACCCAGGCACAGCAAGTAATAAACACACAGAAGCTATTTCTTTGTCCTGGGTCAGCTTTGCCTTTACACCGTTTCCTGCAGTGTGTTTCAGGGCACATCACTCTGTTGACTTCTGCACCAGTGTTACCTGTCCAGTTCTCCATGCGCATTTGTTTTCATTATTTGTGCCCCTTCCTGCTGTTTTTTCTGACAGGCTTGGGATCTGAAAGTTGCTTTCCCAGACCTTTAAGTAACAACCCATCATCAGCTGTGCTGTGTATGAAGGCTGCAGCTTGAATTTGTTTTCACAAAAGGCACATCACAAGAGCTGCCTAATCAGCAGTTACCTAGTTTGCTCACACCAGACAGAGTCAATTTACAGACCATGCCTGCTGTTGACCCTGCTGTCTGCTCTGGATTATTCCAGTCTGCCTCCACTTTCTAAAATTAAAATGTTAGTATTTTTAATTGCTGGTTTTAACTCTTGCCTAAGTGAGCACAAGCTCATGCTGTTATGGGTCTCCCCAAGGCAAGCAAGTAGGACCACGTGCAAAGGAGCTAGAGTGGGCACGCTGGTAGTAATAAAATGGATTTGTGCCATTCTGCTCCTGTCCATCTTCCATAGATCATTGAATGCTGCTGAAAATGGTCAGGTACCACTGTCCTTTCACTACCTCTGCCCAGTCCACACACACCATCAGGTTGCAGAGACTCCAGCCCTTGGAAGGTGATGCCTCACAGGACTGCCAGCTTAAATCAGAGCAACTCTGAGGTTGCTACTTGTTCTTGTTGCAGCTGAATGAGCTCGTAGATGTTGGAGTATATATCTTGTGGGTAGGTATCTCAGGCTTGCATGAAGCAAATGCAAAATGCTGAGATTACAGATCATGATGTTTTACTGCTATTCTTTCTTTCTTGTTGTTGAAGACATTTGAAATAAAAACTGCTTCATTCAGAACAGCAACTGCAGTGTAATTTTACAATAATTTTGAAAAATATAGGCTATCCTTCTATTTATTACTACACTTGACTAAAGGAAACATGAATTTTTATTTTTTTTTAACCAAGAATCAAATGACTGATGAAGTGATTATAGCATTTCCTTCTCTGACTTTTAACGAGACCTTTCTTCTATGCAACTATCTCTAGCTGATCCCACCTTTAAAATAATTTCACATTACAGGAGAAATGCAGCCTATCCTACATAGCTTGCTATACAGAGTGACAAAGATTTGCAGTCTTCAAATTCCAAATTCAGCTCCTTGTGGTATGATCAGTTTTCTTTACCCGTGACCAGACTCTGACCATAGCAACATAGACCCAGGATGAGCTCAGGAAACAAACTCAGCACCTACCTGAGGGATTATGGGTGGATCACAAACTGCACAAATGATGAGGCTGAAGAAGTAGCTACAGATGTGCTCTAGTTTGGAAACAAGCTCCAGAATACCCGGCCATTGTCACCTAGTGTGCAGCAAAACCACAGCAGGTCTGCTAATATCTGTGAGTTAAGGTAATCAGCAAGGCAACAGTTAGGATTAAATTGTTAAACTCAGAAAATATTTGCTTGTTGTTTTTCTTAAGATTTAATTTGCTGTTCCTATTTCTTAGCACACCAGACCACAGACCTACATCCATTAGCATCATGACAGTGATAAAGACCTGAAATAAGATCTTTGGTTCCTCCCTACTGCTGCATTTCATTCTGATGCCTGAAAATGCCACATGGAAGGGTCCCAAATGGATTCAGCTGGGCTATGACCACTTATCCTTACCAGCCTGGAGAAAGAGGTATTTCCCAGTGCCAGTGCTGCTTTTTAATAGCCTTTCTTGATTTTCCAGTGAGAATTTCACTCTGCCAAGACAGCAGTGTTTGGCATGGATGCTGCAGTGTTTGTGGTCAAAAGAGGAATGATTGTTTTACTCTATCATAATCCCTGTGCGGTCCTGTTGAGTTCCAGTGTGACTTAAAATGACCAGCTTAAAGTGGATATGTGTTACACCCACATAACATCCTTGGTTTGTGCGTCACTAACATCAACAAGGCAAAGACATTTTTCAACTCAGAAGCTGGACAAGAACACTTGAGATTTCTTGTTTCATTAGCATGTATCTATAAGAATGAAGAGAGAAAAGAGAGGAGATATTAATGCAAATATAATTGCAAAAGCTGTCTGAATGCCAGCAGGGAAATTCCCATTGTCAAGGATGAAAGACAAGGTATCTCCCATTTCCTAGAAGTGCTCTTCATTAACTTTCCGAAAGCCAGACAAAGCTAATATGCAGGTAAGCAAGCTGCACAAGCCCCTTGCCTCTCCTCCTCAGAAAATGCCATGTATAATGGAAGTCTGAAGCTAGGGACACAGAGGTACCAGTCACAGTATCAAGAATGCTCATTTTTTGCTGATCAGATGTGAACCATATGTAATCATACCAACCCTTAATCCAAACAATTCTACTGTAAACCAAAGTCTGTGATGTTTGGTATCTAGGTTAACTAGATGACAACGTCTTAAATTCTTCAAATAAATGAAAGAGTTCCTAGAAGATTAGAGTCAATGCATCTCATGAATGCTCACAGCTGTTCTCTGAAATTCAGAATTTTCTAGCTTTGACCTCTGATGTGAGAAATCAGTTTTACAGAAGCCTTACAGATCAACAGGATGGACATGCACTTGATGGTAACTACACCACAGATGGTCCCCATTAGCTGATGCTTTTCATATTGATTGCTCCTCTAAACTGATAATGCTTAGTAGCTTCATAGGCAATGAAGCCATCAATATCTATCAGGTTTTATACCTTTGACCTCAGCATGTGGCAAATATTGCTATCAGTTTTGTCTGTTCTGTTTGTTTTTAGTTTTTCAGTTAATCTGATTGCAACACACAGCATGAGGTTCAGAGGTGCTGCCAAGGCACTCATGTAACTTCTCTGTAAGACATAAGTGACCACGTTTTGCATAGTTCTCTTAGTAATTCTAATGATCCACAGCATAACAATCAGTTCTCCCTCCAGTAAAGTAAGTTTACAATTATATAAATGAAGTATCACTCTCAAGCATATTTTTATAAGTCATATGGTCTTAAGTGCTTGTGAAATAGATGTCAGAGACCACACAGAAGTCTAAAAATACTGATGTGAACTCTTCATCAAGTGCTTCACAACAATCCATCTATTGTACATCTTCATGCTCAGCACAGGTTTAAATAGTGCAGCTCACTGTGACATTGTAACTAGAGGCTGCTAAGCTGACAGAAATAATTTGTTGTGCTGCCTGCAACTAATAAAACCCCTTTTGCTTTTGGGCAGTTTTTGAAACTACAACTCTCATCCTTTTCACATGTGAACTCTTGCTGTTCCCACCATCTCTTACAGCCCTTAGACAAAGGTTTGAAGCCTACAAACACACTCGAAACCAGAAGAGTGATGTCTGACTACATAAAAAAAAGAACTCCACTGCACCAGGATAGGCAGCTAGCCTTTTTTGTCAAGTACAGCTATTCTCTGTCAAATGCATCTAAATCCATACTAACTTCTGAGAAGAATCAACCTACTTGATCAAAGAAGCTCAAACTGGCAAAACGCAGCAGTCCCACCAAGTGCTACAAGAAGCCTCCGTTTCTGCTGGTGTTCCGAACTGCTCAGTAGTGATTTGATCCCCCAAATTCACTCCTCTGGGCTGATCTTTTTCTTCCAGCTCTCCTTGCCTGCTTTCTCTCCTACAGCATTTCTCTGTTCTGCATTTTCACTTCTCTCACTTCTAACGAAGCTCACCCCTCACAAAGTAATATCACAGGAAATAATATAACATTGTGGAACTGGCAGTTCCTGTAAAACACCTAACTGTGCCTTACCTATTAAGAATCTTAGAGCTATTTGGAGAACAGGAATTAAAAGAAGAAATTCTCCAGCCCATCTTGCCATCCCAAGGCAGAATCCGCTCTGAAACGCATTCTGTGCTATAGGAGCCATATGAACCTACTCCAGCCTTTGCTGTGCTTATCACTGGAAAGCTTCCATGCTACAAAGCTTTTAAAATGGGGAGTGTTCATTACTTCCTGCTGCCTCAGAGTCTTTGCTATTTAATTCTTACCACTTCTGGTCTTATTCCCTTAGCCACAGGCTCTATGGTAATAACAAAAAAACCCAAACAACCCAACAACAAACAATGATGTGTGTGAAAAGCTATCATTCTCATTTATGCAACTAAAGAAAAAATAATTATCATAGCATTCACAAATAAAAATAAATGTTTTATCTTGTAAAAAGGTTTCAGGTTTTCACTGTTAAGTGTATCTGAAGGGCAGAAAAGAAAGCATTTTTTTTCACCTACTTTTGGTTCCTTCTTAGTCAACAGGCAAATGCAGATACCAGTAGACTATGATTTATCCAATACTAAAATTGCCCATTTTACTATCTTCATAGAATCATAGAATGAATTATAGAATGGTTAAGGTTGGAAGGGACCTTGAAGATCATCTAGTTCTAACTTCCCTGCTGTGGACAGGGACACCTCTCTAGTTCAAAGCCCCATCCAACCTGGCCTTATCTTCAGATAAGGTCTAGTCAGCTTCCTTACAATAGGCACCCAATACTGGTAGTTAAATTTAGGGAGGAAGTATTTCATCCTGATAACCCTCTATAGCCAACCAGAAGTCTTCAGCAAAAACACCTCCCGCAGTCATATGCAAACTATCAAGCCCTCCTCCTGCTCTGTAAGAAGGGAAGAAAAGAGCTGTTTCAAGTTACAAGCCAGCAGAAAATTGGGTTTGAAGCTCCACATCTGTAATTCATTCCCTTCTGGTATGGAAGGCACTCATCTTCCTCTGGTGCAGTCAATGGAAATGTTGTTTACTGCAGCAGGGTCAGCAGGAGCTGGGGTCTGTTGTGCTGCTCACTCTCTTCTTCCTCAGGCCAACACCAAACTCAGCAACATCCCCTCACCATAACTTCATCTTTTGTTCTTTTATTCTTTATCTGTTTGCTCTTCTCCATCTCAAATCAGCCAATGGGGAACACACCACTGAGAGCGAGCTCAGCAAGTGACCCCAACAAGAAGCTCCTCCAACTGGCCCCAACAGGAACTCTCTTCTGCAGGCACTCTTTTCAAACTAATCAGCTCCTTGTTGCCTCTCTTCTCTTGTGTTATTTCTCTTCAGCTGGTTCAGTTCCTGCTTCCTCTCAGACCGATCTGGTTCCTGGTTGATCTCTCTCTGGCCTCGCCCACCACCCCAATGACAATCACCTGGGGACAGTTGGGGCCTCACACAGCTGGGCCAGGTTCTGCCTCTGGGGCCTTGGGGAACAAAACCTGTTGCTGGGTTGTGACTCCTCCACAGGTCAGCTCCAACTCAGGGCCCACAGCCCAGGCCCCAGCACTTCATCTGTCAAACAGCTGGAGCAGAGACACAGACACCGTGACAAAGCCACTTCAGAACAAAGATCTTAGCATCTATGCAGCCATCAACACTTGTCTAGGGGTGGCCATGAGCTAGAAATTATTCATGGTAGCCTCTTTAAGCTTTTTAATCTAGCAAGAAGCAGAGTTTACAAGTCACTGCTTATTCCTGGAGGCACATGCTTGCCTTAGCAAGGTTGGCTTTTGTGAAATTGCACCTCCTGCATCTTTCAGAGGGAAAAATTACCACCTGGCCTATGTATGAGGACAAGTCAGTGTTGGCTGTCACCTTCCTGGAACATGCCATTATTGACTGAAGAGATTCTTGTACCTACCCACAAGCAACTGGTCTTGTCCATGCTAGACACTAGAGATCCTAGAGTAGATGGATTTCCATTCCCATCCAAAGAGCAACTCCTTTGTGGCTGAAAGTCCGTAGGTTAGTAGAGGAGTTTTGTCTCCAGAGCTGTTCTATACCCAAACTCTACTTTCATAGAAAAAAAAAGATCATTTGTGAATAGCCCTGGATATGCAACTACAAAAAAACCAAGATAAAGCAAAATACTAATCAGAAGGAATGAAGAGAGTCATAAAAATAAGTGAAGAAGACAGAGATTTAAATGATTTCAAATACTTGCATTTGTGTGAGACATTTGTGACCATCTGCGAAGGCATGGAGAAGAATTAAAATGCACTTATTACAGAAACTGGTTTTTTTAAAAAACCCAAAGAGAAATCATAAGTGAAATGAATGGAATAATATACTTTTTGAGTAAATGATGAATGAATTAGTACAAAATGCACCTATAAGTAGTCCGCACTGAAGCAACTCAATAAAAACAGAGAGTTTCTAGTTGTTTTAAAATAAAACCCCTGAGTTGAATTGCAGAATGGAACCAGGAGAAACATGGAACAAAGGGGAATTCACATGCAGCATTACAACACAGTACAAATGCTACTAACCAAGTAGCCCTTTTAGGTTGAAGATAAACTGTACTGTTGAAAAAGGATTACTTTTATTTTAAACAAAGTTAATAGAATCTCAAATATGCACACATCACCAATATTTTATTAAATTTGACAATATATCTTCCTTCTTGTGTCCAATATAGCAGAATTTGCAAATTTTTTTTCCACATTGCTTTGGCATGTCTCAGAGATACATTTGGGAGTGTTTTTTCTGGAGAAGTTGCCTTTTATAAACTTAACCCTGCCCTTTCCTCCTGGACATTAAAGAGGAAAACTCCCAACAAAGCTCCTGGCTGTGGCGGTTAAAGTTGTGTCCTTTCCTGGGTCCTGGTGAGCCTTCAGAGAACCGAGACTCAAACGAATCTATAGAAAATTAGCTCTTTCTGTCCTGAATTTACAGCCAGGGTGTGGCTCAGTTGTGCGCCTCTTCCCTTCCAGGGAGAGCAGGTTTACAATGGCTGTAAAGTGTCATTGTGTCTTTGACATATAGGCCAACATATAGATTTGAGTTCAGGCAGAACTGAATGTTCCTTTTAAAAAAGATTTTAACATAAACCTTACTATAGCATGTTAAGGCTGCAAACTGCAGTACAATCCTTTTCTTTGCATCAGTATAATTTCCAGGGATTATTATTTTTATTTTTTTAATGTAAAAACCTCTTTTTTTTTCCAGAATTTTGGACTTACATGCAAATATCTATAAGCATATTTTAAATCACATTTTAGTGCCTAATAGTGCTCATAAATCAGGTAGTTATACTTGTAATAATTTCTGTGAGTGGGCGTTCATGTGCGTGAGAAGATCTGCAAAATTGCACGGTGAGATGAGCCATGATGAACATTACAGGTCCGGAAGCAGATCGATAGCTGGTGTAAATTGTCAGGGCTTCATTGATTTCAGTGGTCCTATGATAAGTACTAATTCAGATGGTGCTACAAAAAAAGTCATCAGCTGTGCATGTGGTCAATAAGAGTGGAGAATGCAGAATGAGGTGTTACCTCCACACTGAGAACTTGCATTTACCTTTGCATTGACTCTGCACGGTGCAAAAAAGTGAAATTCCCTGTTTAGTCACATTTTTTGATATCTCCTCTATTGGATGGAGTAGTGCATGTGTGTACACACCTGGAGAGAAAGATGCATATATATATATATATGCATATATATATATATATATATATGACTTCTTGTGTATATATATATATACACACACACACAAGAAGTCATTTTCTGTAGCAAACAAATGCCTACACTCCTTTTACCGCTGTGATTGCACTTTTATCTTCAAATGAAAAAACCCAAACATTTCAAGATACCGTATGAAAATTACTTGTACAAATTTGTTGTACTTCTAGGAGGTTTTGCATTCATCCAAATAGCGAGAGAAACTAAACTCAGAATAGGCTTTAATTCACAATTTACATACAATACTTAAATTCCTTTTAGAAACTAAAGCTTATTACAGAAATGATAGCTTCCCATGTGTATGAATTACTGAGAATGATAATATCAACAAAAAGGAATGAAGCCAGGTTGCACATAAAAACCTACACTTCCTAGGTGATTCTCAACATTTTTTTCTAAGCATTTTCCACCAGATAAAGTTCATTACCTTGTTCTAACCATTTCCCATTTCACAAAGTTATGTTTTTACTGAATCTGTAAATAAGAAATCAATTACACGATAGCACTAACAGAACCTAAGAGAAAAGGGACTTTGTGCATGGCTGCTGTTTAGCTCATTGATTCTGCTGAACGCCTTATCAAGTGCTGCTGATTTCAGGTCTGCATACAAATGTATTGATGTGCCAGAATTAAACCAAATTAGAATGTTTAGAGTAAAAGCCTGTTTGCCGTGTTTCAAATTGGTCATATTTATTTGGAGGTGTCAGTAGGACACCTTAAAGTGTTATTTCAAATAGAAAAAGACATGTTTAACGTCATTTGGAGAAAGACCTTTAACTTACAGACTGAAAAAAAAAGCAGAACTGCTGCAACAGATATTTTTACAGGAACTTTGAATGAAAAAAAACAAAACATCTGCAGGGAATTTCCCATTAATCTAATTTATTCGGGAGTGCTTTTTCAGAATAGTAATTAAATTATCTAAAGTTCGCTTACATTAAAAAGTGATCCTCTATAAGTGTTTGTTACTAGGAAAAGGGGGGGTGGGGGGGTGAAAGGCCATTATTTTAAACTAACATCACAGAAAAAACCAATAACTTACAAACATCAAAGGAATGCCATGAGGTTTGACAGCTCCCTATGAATTCAGCTGTTTCATCTCTTAGTGAAGTTTGCAACAGGAATTCCAGCATTTTCTGTGCAGTGGTGTCTTTCAAGCTGTAACATGTTTATTTTTTAGACCTCTATCAAACCAGTGTTCAGAGTGTTTCAATAACCAAAATATTCGATAATTAAAGTCTTGTGACATAGGAATCCATATTTAGTACAGACAATGAAAACAATTACATTTTCCTATGGAACGTTATATTCAGGTAGGTCATCCATGCTTTGCAAGTCTTCAGTAGGTGGAGAATACCACGTATAACCAACGGAGATACCACCGAGCAAAATGTGGTTTTATCTGCTTTATTTCTCCTAGAAATGTCAGCACAGCACATTATATTGCCTGTAATTTTAATAGATAAACGAGACAATGATTCCATTGTTATTTTTTTTTCTCAAAATGGTAGAATACATTTTCTTAAAAAGGTCTGCAAACATATTTACAAAAGTGTGAAAGCAATAAATGCAGGGGTTTTATATTTTTGCTGAACTTCCAAAGACTGAGTGACATCCTAATTTTATTGGAAGTCTAGTCCAAGGATGATACAAGAAACTAAATATCACACTCAGTTTTGCTTTCTTGTAGGCTACTGTGGAAAAAAAATCAAACAGGTAAATATTTTTAAAAAAAAGAACAAACTTATATTCCATGAAGCATAATGAAGATATTCCAAAACCATTTCCTCTGTTTTTATTTTCTTTCAGCTTTAAAACATCTCTTGGTCTTTCTTTATGTTGTGTTAAACTGTGGGACACCATCTTACTTTTGGAAAGCCAGCTGCTGCAAAGTAGTTATAAAGTAGCCACTAAAATATCATTCACAGTATCTGCATCACAGCAATGGACCTTTTGTTTTTCAAACAGCAGTGATAAAATCTGTGGTGCTGCCTTCATCTTTCACATTTTCAAGACTGTTGGCTGACAGAAATAAAGTGTAGTGTCATGCTTGGTTTACCTAAATCATTTATTTTGTAACTAATAAAAGTAAACAATTACCAGATACTGTATATATAGAGATATATAGATATATGGCCACAAATAAACTATAGTAGAAAGTTATTTTGGTTTTGATAAAGTTAAGAAAAGCACATAAAATATTTCATGAATATCTTGTTTTATGGCCATTAATATTTTTGTATTTTTTTGTTTTGTTTCATCAACATAGCAAAATACAATCTTCCTATTAAACAATAATTATCAGATGGCAGACAA
>VYZX01019822.1:10477-21050 GCA_013401335.1 Brachypteracias leptosomus | reverse complement strand
AGGTGTCCTTTACCAGTAGTGGATCTAACATTCGACTTGGTGATGGCTGAACTCAGTGCTATGATCACAGAATTGAGTGCAGTCAGCATTTAATAACCTGCAGCTGTGGAAACAGTAAATTAATCTACTTGGCTCTTGTGGGATTGCATAATATTGCTGTAAATGCTGCACCTCCAGTGGACCTCTGCCATAACAAGGGAAGGATGTTCAAGAGAATTTCTTGTCATGCAGCAGAAATAAGATTTTTTTTTTTCCTCTTTCTCTTCTCTTCTCTTCTCTTCTCTTCTCTTCTCTTCTCTTCTCTTCTCTTCTCTTCTCTTCTCTTCTCTTCTCTTCTCTTCTCTTCTCTTCTCTTTCTCTCCTCTTCTTTCTCTCCTCTCCTCTCCTTCCTCTCTTCCTTTTCTCTCTTTCTTCAGCACCTTCTATATTCATAATCACCTATAAAACCTTTTTCAGAGTGCAATTGCATACTTATCAATTATGCACCATATATTGTCCTTATTAAATCTAAGTATGAATCAAAGAAATAGTGCATCCAACTCTGTGTGTGTGTGCATTATTGTTTACATCTAAAGTGTCTGATTGGTCCAAATGCTATTATGCAAAATAACATTATAAGAAAATTACTGTATTCTGTTCAGCTAGTAAATCTGCATTACTAATGAATATTTAACATGTTTTCATAAAATTATTTCAATTTGTTTTCAATTGAAAGTGTCTTTTCCCTAAAATGAGCCTTTATGTGCAATGTGGCTTTTTTACGTCATACAAGCTTTAAAAAAGTTTTCTTAAAACAAAGATAAAAAGTGTTCTTCTCTAGAAATATTTAGGTATATATTATCTGTACAGAAATGTTTCTAAACTACTGAAAGCGAAGTCCTTCTCTAAAGGACTGTTGACTATTTAGGCAAATATAAAAAATTTAGAATTAGAAACAATTTTCAGGGCTATTTTCCAGATTATTATATAAGTTCAACTCACCATTGTCCTCTACTAAATCAGTTATTTACAGCAGTGCAGAGAAAATGTAAAGTGATTATAAAAGGTTGACATTTTCATATGATAGGCTTTTATGTCCACTTTCCACTGTCTTCATGTAAGTCTGACCCTAAATGTACCACCTTTATCCAGTTTTCTGTTATTTATTATCCAGTTTTGTGCCTTTTAACCTAAACTGTCCTTCCAGAAAACATAATTTCCATTTCAAAGACTTTATGAGCACTTTTCAGGCAGCAGAGATATTTTTGTTCAATTTAAGGCAGTTGATGCAAGTTTTTGAGATACCAGATACGGTGGAAGTGAAAATTATGTCATATTTTGAATATTTTCTGTTATTTTTATTTCAACATATTTTCTGTAAAATAGGTTTTCCAAGAAGCTTTGAATGAGGGTTACCTAAATTACCTTGAGTAGACTTAATACAAGAGACTAGATATGAAATACTGGGAGCTGTTCATTAGCAAACATGTAATAGTGAGTTGCTCTGCCTACGTTCAGCAGATTTTTAGAGACTTTTTATGGAGTCCTTGCCTAAACACTCATGATACAAGCCTACTATTCTGTTCAGGATATGAGGGTGATTTTTAGATAGCTATTTCAGATAAATTATGGGGGAGGTAGAAACTCACATATATACATTCATTCCTTGCCTGTTGTTCACCATCAAAAACATTAAATCAACCAGGCCTCCCTTTTTTCACTGTTTTTATTAGGTCCTCCTGTATTTGAGGGAAGGATCAGTCCTTTTCCTTGGATAAAACTGGCATCACATCAATGTTTTTTGTATATATGATCCATCCACATAGCCTCTGAGTACAAGCTATCCATTAGTGCAGGGCAAAGCTTGTTATTCCTAGTAGTACAGATAGGGCAATTGTCTACATTAAAAATCTTGTTTCCCTTTGGCAACACCATGTGACCAAAATCAAGTGAACAAATTTGACACAGGATCATTCCTAGATCATTGATCTCATATGGGCTGATGGAGTAAAAAGATCTTACACTTTAAGTTGCTCAGGTGCTGAACAGGGTCTTACCGTCATAAGCTGTGAGTGTTTGACAGGCCAGAGTGCGGACAAAGTGAGAAAGGAGCAAGAAGCTGGTCATTTATATTAAATTTGGAATATGGGTTCTAGGGAAAGGAGTATTCCATGTATGTTTCTGAAATACCTAATTTAACTTCACCACTGTGCAAAAAATAAAGTAGGTAAAAATTAGTTGGAAAAAAAAAATATTGGAGTCAGAACAGATCTTTTATTTCCGTTTTTCATCAATACTTATTAAAAAAGTCACCAAAACCTTTTATGGAATAAAATGTCAGTAAAATCACTGAAAGAGAGAGAGACAGTTGAGTGTGTGTGCACGTGCACATGTGTGAGACATGCTTAAATATCAGCATTTTGATTTTGGAAAATTAATTTGGAAAAACATTTGATGCATACTGAGTTTTGGTATGATTTTAAAATATATCTTACACGTTTCTGATAGGTATATTATAGAATAATTTTTGTACTCTTTGGTATAATAGGCAATTAAATTTAGATTCTAAGCCTAATAAACACTTCTTCCTTTCTCCTTTCAAATACTATCCTTTCTGGTAGATGTTATTTTCAGTTTGACACCTTGTAGCGGTTGATGGGATACATCAGTGACTGGAAAATACAGTGACAATAAAAATGGATGTTTATACTTTTCACCATTCATAGATGATTCTCCAAATTAATCAATTACAGTTCCTAAAAATATGCAGATTTGTTTCACATTGAGAAGAAATGCAAATGAATTTCAGGATAATTATTAATACTAGGAAAAAACACACATTCATTTGCAAATTTGGGTTCTGAATCACACTGAACTTGGTAGATTTTAACTTCTTAAATCAGTGTGATTCTTTTTTCCCCTTTGAATCTATATTTCCATGAGCTTGCTCAGACAAACAAAATACTTAATTTGGATTTTCAGAATTATTACACATTTAAAAATTGGCATTACTCTATCATAATTTATGTACTTTATAAGGAATCATCAAGAATGTTCTTGTATGGGTACATTGCTTCAAGTAATGGGAGAGTTAGCAAACAAGACTTGGGGAAATACTACATAGAAGCTGAAGAACTCTGAAAATGATACATACCTGAGCCGTGCTTCTTTGGATTACTCATTCAATTACTGATCTTCTAGGCTTTTTTTTTTTTTTTCCTTTCCCTGAAAGCTGTAAAGTATCTATTTAGTGACTTTATAAACTTACAGTTAGAGGCATGAAAGGTAGGCATGTTTTAACAGTGCCTATGTAGCACTAAGAGAAACAACTAGCAGGGAAGTCACAGTTCTGTATTCTCTGATGTCTTTGAACAGATGCCTTTCTGAAAGCCAAACATAAGCAACTGGTTTCACTGGGAGAAAATAGATAATATTAATTGTCTTTTAATATGCAGGTGAATATAAAATGTACAAACTGTGAACTCTAAGGGACAATTAATATATTTAGGCAGTCCATGAAAAATAACTAAGAAAAAGAAGTTTATTGCCCAGAGGTTTAAATTTATTATGCAAAAAGTATCAAGAATCTGGAAACCGAAGCAGAGGCTAAGCAGAAAGCTAAGGATACATTTTTTATCATAACAGCAAATAAAATGCAGATGTAGTTACACATTGGAAGTGGAAGGGAGACTGTATTCTACAGTCTATACAAACCAACAGAAAGAATAAGACCAACTTTAATGGGCTCAACTTTGGACACATAATGAGTAGGTACAATGAGAATAGAAAGAGAATCTAAAAAGAAAACAATTTAATGTTTGCCTTTGGCTAGAATTATCTTTTTCAGAGGAAGTGACTGTATCCTATGTAGTTTATAAAAGACTTTTTCAGTACCTTAAGCCATGATTTCTTTGTTTAATTCGACTTTGCCTAGTTATTAATTTTCTAATTTTTCATAATATGTCCAAAAACCAATCTGATGTGATTTGAAGTAATACCTTGGAAAGTGCTACACTTTGACTCAATTTTCAATACCTATAAAAATTGAATTGCTTGAAAGAGTTGTAAAGTAAACCATTGCACATATCATAAACTGTGTCAGTGCCCAAGTCTGCAAGTGAACACTTTCTGAATGTTACAGTCTGTCACAATTTTAAAAGACTGAAATCCTTGAACCAGGTCACAGGGTGTCTGATAACATGACCTTCTTTTAAATATACTTTGTAGACAATTTTTATATTCTTTTGACTCTATTTAGCTGGGGAAAAACAAGACCTGGGAATCTTGCTGCTCAACCCTTGAAAATGCTCAACTATTTGATAACCAAATACTATTAAACTGTAATGAGTTGGCAGCCAGGTTAAAATTTGGGACAAATCAATGTCAGTATTTTTTATCTTCTAAATGTTTCCAGGATATAGTTTTCAAAATTCTCTTGACTTACATAGTAAATATTTAAAAGATTCCAACATCCAAACGGAGAGAGATAAATCCAGAATGTTCTGCACTGCTCTTATTGATTGAGGGTGAGTGAAGTGCTGGACCCTGGGCTGTGGGCCCCAAGTTGGAGTTGACCTATGGATGAGTCACAACCCAGCAGTATGTTTTGTTCCTCAAGTGGTTTCAAGCCCCGGAGACAGCACCTGGCCCACCTGTGTGAGGACCTGCTTGCCCCCAGGTGATCATGGTTGGGGTGGTGAGTGAGGCTAGAACTATATCAACCAGGAACCAAGCAGGTTGAAGTGAGTTCTTATTGGGGTAGCTTCCTGAGTTTTCTCTCAGTGGTGTGTTCCTCCTTGGCTGATTTGAGATGGAGAAAAGCAAAAAGATGAAGAATAAGAGATGTAGGCATGCTGATGGGGCGTTGCTGAGTTTGGTGTTGGCCTGAGGAAGAAGAGAGCTAGCAGCACAGTGAGTTAGTTTTGCAGGTATGGGTTGTGAGCTTTTCAACTTCTCAAAGGAAGTTAGAGGAGTAGTTAGAGCATCTTAAGAGCAGAGCTCTCTATATTTCAGTTGTCTTGTTACTCTGAAAGCTGTAGGGCAATGTCCACCCTAAGGTGGAAGTGTAAGAACTCAAAATGTTTTGGTCTTGGCACAAGTGATTCACTATTTGTTTTCTTGACTCCTGTATTCCTAATCAGCACTGTGCCCCCAAAAACCTATTACTGGATTTCAGCAAGGGCTTAGTTATAAGTGTATCTTTGCCCTCTCCTGTCTTCAAGTTCTTTTTTGTTTTCTTTCAGGTTTAATGCACTTGTGCACATAAAAGCACATAAACACACTTGCAGGTTAGTTTGAACCTAATAACTATGCATTTATACTGACCTCTCAAGAAACAAAAATTAACAAAGTCCCCTAGCAGTTATCCAAACTTGTAATTCATTATTCAAGCTATCAATAAACAAAAAGGCATATATTTTTTCCTTACCTAGCCTGAATAAAAAGCAGCCAGTTTGTTCTTTATTTTCAGATGCTTACACTGAAAGCTATTAGAACAATGCAAGAAATTACAGGTTTAAGTCTTATTAACTTAAACATGTACCTAAGTTTAAATATGCTTGTTTTCAAGAAGATTTAAGAATATATTGTCATTGTTTTTATTTAAAAAAAAAATAAATATTACTGATAGTGCTTGGTGACAGAAAAGAGTTAGAGCATTGCCTGTGTTCTGATCAGATCAAATTCTGCCTCCACTTTGATGAAAAGTATCAAATCTCTTTGTAAGAGAGCAACTATTTAAATATTTCATTGCAAAGTGACTGTACTGTAATCGTGCCTGCTGAAGCTCCCCCTTCTGGAGTCAAGTGGTCTATGTGAGAATTTCAGCTTCAGCCAAAAAGCACTTAGAGCACAGCCTGAGAATGCAACCCAGGCTGACCTCACAGGCTCTAAAAGCAGCAAGTGAGGAGAATGGTCATTTGTTTTTAAACATTTTAACTTAAAAGTCAGGTTTTTTTGCTCTGCTACCTAACTGGCTCACAAGTTACACGTGTTTACTGACGTCAACAATATCAAAATATGATTATTTGTAGCAAGCAGTATAAATTCAGGGCTATAAACTGTCTGCAGTGTAGGGCTCATGACGTCCACTGATGTCAGTGAAAGTTGGCATAGAAATCTTAGAGAGACTTTCATTTAATTGTTCAAATGTTTTCTTGTCACATCTGTTACTCTCTGAAAAAAATTGTCCCTTCCCTGTCCACTGCTGTTTTTATTCTTTGCTCCTTTTTTCTCTACCCTCTTCCTATGATTCCTCCTTCTCTTTTCCATGTTTTGAATCCTTAGTTCCCAATCCAACATGGTTTAAGTCCCATCTTTTGACCTCATTCCATGAACAGTGACTAAATAGTAAATGTCAACATCAACATGCCATCACTGGGCTTCAAAGTTGATATTCCAAAAAGCTAAATAGGAACAGGGGATTTCATTTCTCTGATTGTTTCACGATGCATGCACACTAAGGCAAATATTACTGCATCCACTAATATTTAAAAATGCTTTCTAAATGGATTCTCATGTTCTTAAGAATTTACTTATGCCATTCAGGCCATGTGAATGTGTTATCTAGTCTGTGAGACACACATTTTTAAAATCTTTCAGTCTTTTTCTAAAGTGAAGAAGGAGGAATTAAACATTTCAGACTTGTCACCTACAATTCGCTGCTGTTCCATGACTTTAGATAACCCCTTCCCCTAGTCCCACTATGTCCTGACAGTGGTCAAGACACAACTCGCAATAGACAACACTGAGCTGGTAGCTGGGACAACTAATTTGAGTAGCTGGGAAGTAGGATCATGACCTAGGATACAGGAAGGGGAGATTAGAGACTGCTGAGACAAATGAGACATCTGCAAGTGTGTGAGATCACTGGCATAGGGCACTGGAAGAATTTGAAGAGATTCCAGGAGTCCCTCCATACCAACAGAGGAACAGTAGACATTTTAATGTTCTCCGCAGATGTATCATTCAAGTGATGTAAAAGTTCCCTAATTAGAGAAACAAAAGTGAAATGCATGCACTCAGCCACCTTCCCTCATTAATAAACTAAGGGCACATTCACTGTATGAAATTACATTAAAACTTGTACCAGAATTTCTGGGTTACTCTGCTCAAAGACCAGCTATGAATTCTTTTTGAAACGGAAGAATATATTGAGTTAGGTTGAGAAGGCTTTGTCCTCAGCCTAATGCCAATCAATGGTCTCCTTAATACTTGATTATATTTTCAGATGGCACAAATGTGAGAGTGATTTGGAGGACAAGATTAAAATTCAAAATGTTATTGGTAAATAGAAGAAAACATAGGGATCAATGAGTGAGGAGCTGTATGGACAGGTGCACTACACAACAAATAGGGCAGCAGTAATCAGCTGCACAAATACCAAATAAAACAANAGGAGAGAATCTTATATGTGTATTTATTTACAGTCATATACACAAATATGCTCATAAATAAATATATGTGTGTGCTAGGCTACAGGCTCCTGCAAAGAGAAAGGAAAACTCAGTTTTCTATCACCACATTCAAAAGGACCAAAAGTTATGCGGTTGGAAAAAAACCCAAGTGATACATTAGTAACAAAATTCTCATATCATTAATACAAACTATCCTGTCTGGTGATATTATTAAGTCTCTATTACTGGACCTCTTTAAAAAGAGGTAAGGCAAATGCATGTCAGAATTGACATAGACTTAACCGTTAAGTGTGGGGAAGAAAATGGAATAGTTTCTTGAGGGTCCCATTTATTTTGAGCATAGAAATCTCCTTAAAATAGACTTAGATGTGACCATTCTTTTTCTGTTGCTGCCAGATATATGGCTGTTCCTAGGGAACTTTTATTTGTACCAACATTAATCCCTTATTAGGATTAAAAATTTTCAGGTATGAAAAATAATGGTTTGCTGTTTTCTGAGAATTAACAAAACAAAACCAACAAAATACGCATTGTTAGAGTATCCTGCACGTCTTTCCATTAAAAGTACAACAAAATTTACTTGGAGTAGAAAAATTAATAAAGTTCAGAAATAGAAGAATATCTTTGCAAAGAGTATAAGTAAGTTTATAGAATCTAAAGCTGATGTTTAAACTTTATAATTTGTATTGAGGAATATTTTAAAGTTAATTATTTATTAATAGACTATGTGACTACAAAAGAAGAAGTGAAAACAAGGCACAAGGACATTATATTTCTACAAGTATGATTATGTATGTTTAAAGCTCAGACACCAAAAATTGGAAAGTTGCAGAATTCCAGTTGCCAGGAAACTGGCACAAACTAGAACACAGGAAGTTCCACCTCAACATGAGAAGAAACTTCTTTACTGTGAGGGTGACAAAGCACAGAAACAGGCTGCCCAGGGAGGTTGTGGAGTCTCCTTCTGAGAATTTCAGGGCCTGTCTGGATGTGTTTCTGTGTGACCTGCCCTAGGTGGACCTGCTTTGGCAGGCGGGTTGGACTAGATGATCTCCAGAGATCCCTTCCAACCCCTACTACTCTGTGATTCTGTGAATAAAATCAAACAGTTTTTTTTCTTTATGCTCAATACCTGAATTCTCCCCCCTTTCTCTCTATCTCCAACATAGTATTTCTCCTTTCCGCTTTTCACTTTTGGCTGTAAATTTAATGTTTCTGAGATCTCTAGTCCTCTATCAAATTCAATTGACATTGCAATTGGTATTACAATAGTCAACTGACAGCTAGACTTTTCAGTAAAACGTTGCTGGAAAGAGACATGAATGTATGCACAGTGGAGCCTGTTCCTGAAGTATCCTTCTATTGGAAAAGCCAGTTAAAAGCGCAACTGTTCTCTCAACTTTTCTGTTTAAGAAATTCTTATGTCCCACCTACATTAATAGTTAATAGCGTGAAATTCTGAGAGTCAGAAAATTAGATTGCAATTACTTATATTTATTTAAAGAATGAGTATAGAATACATCATCTTTTGTGTATATCAAGTTTAATGAACCTTTTCAGCAAAGAATATTTGTACATACCACAATGCTTTTCGTGCAATTCTTTGCACTGATTAAGAAGATATTGCTCTTCCCTCTGTAGTCTGGTGTCTCAGTCATCCAATGAACCGTAGCATGGGTTTTCATTTTTTCCATGGACAGATTCACATGAGTTAGTAGAGATTAGGCATTTTCTTTTATATGTCTTGTTCAGAATACAGTAAAGGGAAGGCTGCTGAGTGCATACATCTCACTTTTGTTTCTCTAATTAGGGAACTTTTACATCACCTGAATGATACATCCATGACAGCCATTGGGAATTCACAGAGGCTGTGTAGATCTTAAGAAGATGATCTCACTCTGGAAGCAAAGAGTTTTGCCATGTATTTGGGAGAAAGGTGGTTCTCATAATTATCATCATCAGATGAAACTGTAAAACTTTTAACATGTAAATCACAGTGGAAACATTTTCACAGACTTTTTTCACGATTATGAAATGCTTTTCTTTAATCATGGAAATATTGACAACAAAAACTTAAAAAATACAGTAATGGATAACAGAAACCAGAAGCTAATGTCCTGCCTTCACTATTATTTATCAAATACTCCTCTTCCCAGCTTCAAACCAAAACCCACAACTGTCATCTCTCACCCATTAAAGTAAACAGAATAGTAAATGGTGAGGATACAATTTTGAAATACAACTTTAAAGTGGAAGTAAGTAGAGAAGACAAATTTTCTTTTGACACTATGAAATAAAAATTATTCTTGTCTTGTAAATCGAAATTAATCCACCCTTTACTTGTTTTGTCTGTGATCTCAATGTGCCAGTATTGCTTACTTGTCTTAGGGAACCAAAAAGAGGAATAAACAAGTGAACTGTTCCATGCAAAGTTACCTAAGAAGCCAAACAAGAATATCAAAGTCAGAAATTTAGTTGCAACTATATTAGTTAAGAACATGTCCAAGGTCCGTTACCAGTCCCTAAGTGCAAGTGGTGCGGAACAGAGCACATCTTCACAGCTAAGCTGTCTTATCAGCCAGTCTACATGCCCTCTTGGGAAAGATCCATGGACCACGCTATTTTCTGGACAGTGCTCAAGCATTACCAGTGCTTGTTGGCATCTAGCAGAAATTGAGCTGAGGAACATGGCATGTTTTTGAGCAGAACTGATGATCACAGGATAGTGCTAAAGTGCCCGGGACTGTTAATTTGTTGGTATAGTCACAGCCCTAGTGTCCCAGGGCAAAGCATTAGGTATTAGGTTACCTTACTTCAAAAGTAATCCTATAAAGTAATATAAATATTTAGTTCATTGATCAGAGGTCTGATCTGTAACTAGAATTTGCAGATGCNCATGTTGCCCACTGATTCTTACATTAAAGTGATCTTACTAAATGGTTTTTTGACAACCAATACCGCTGTGATGATGGTCACAGCAACAGTAACCTTTGAACTTCGGGCTGGTTGATGAACACATAAAGCCAGCTTCATCTCCACAGCGTTTGTCCCATTAATCTTTTGCTTATGATTCTTACGTCTTGGCATGTGCTTTCATTTTGTCTTGGTGTGATGCTGAGTTTGTATTTTATCTCAGACTAATTTAAGACACAGCGATCACACAAAGCATGTGGGGATGG
>VYZX01019819.1:4529-20262 GCA_013401335.1 Brachypteracias leptosomus | reverse complement strand
AGGCCGGCAAGGCGAGGTGGTGGAGTTGCTCTTTATGTGAGAGAGCAACTGGAATGTATTGAGCTCTCCCTGCGGGACAATGAAAAGCAAGTTGAAAGCTTGTGGGTAAGGATTAAGGGGGAGACTAGTATGGGAGATATTGTGTGGGTGTTTACTACAGGCCACCTGATCAGGATGAAGAAGCTGATGAGGTCTTCTACAAGCAGCTGGAAGTAGCCTTGTAATCACAGGCTCTGGTTGTCATGGGATACTTCAATTACCCTGACATTTGCTGGGAAAACTACACAGCCAGGCATGCGCAGTCCAGTAGGTTCCTCCAGTGCATGGATGATAACTTCTTGACGCAAATGGTGAAGGAGCTGACAAAGAGAGGAGTACTGCTGGACCTTGTACTGGCAAACAATGAGGGACTGGTTGAGGATGTGAAAGTAGGGGGCACCCTTGGCTGCAGTGACCATGAGATGGTGGAGTTCAGAATCACATGTGGCAGACACAGGGCCACAAGCAGGATCACTACCCTAGACTTCAGAAGGGCTAACTTTGGCCTCTTAGGGAACTGCCTGAAAAAGTCCTGTGGGACAGGGCTCTAGGTGGTAAAGGGTCCCAAGCAAGCTGGCTAATATTCAAGCACCTTTTCCTCCAGGCTCAAGAGCAGACCATCTCAAAGAGTAAGAAAACAAGAAAGAGAGCTAGGAGACCTGCATGGTTGGGCAGGAAGCTAATGAATAAACTGAAGTGGAAGAAGGAAGTACATAGAGCATGGAAGGAGGGGCTGACCACTTGGGAAGAGTACCAAGAGGTTGTCAGAGGATGCAGGGATGCAACAAGGAAAGCTAAGGCCTCCTTCAAACTAAACCTGGTGAGGAGGTGAAGGACAATAAGAAAGGCTTTTTCAAGTACATTGGAGGTAAAAGGAAGTCTAGAGGAAATGTGAGCCTGCTGCTGAATGAAGTGGATGCCCTGGTGACCAAGGATAGAGAGAAGGTGGAGTTACTGAACGTCACCTTTGCCTCAGTCTTTACTGCTGGTTTGCTACTGTCACTTAGGGTGAAGCTTGTAGAGAACTTTTGTTTGCATTGGCCTTCCTCATATCAAGCATTAATACTCTGGGTCACAAAATGCTTCATGAAGATCTTTTTTCTGAAGTCCCATTAGTTAAAGGGATGCATGCACCACCTGTGGCATTTGAGCTTGTCAGAGGATGGAACTTTGTAAAAACCTATACAGAAGTAGTTCTTGTGTTTTTAACCAGAAGAGAGACAGGCTTATGGAGCATGACACAGTTTCTTCAGCTAAAGGTCTTTCTGGCTTTTGCCAGAATTCCATACATCTATAATGCTTTAAGTCTTTCAACACAGAATTATTTGGATTTTATGCTGTAAAATTACCGTATGAAGTAAGTAAAGATTTTCTTCATGGTCTGTCTATAAACCTCTAAACTAATAATTTTATATAACTCTTTAGGTAAAACTTAAGATGGAGAATAATCCCACAAAATTAATTTCAAACAGTTTCTGTGATTTCTTCCTCCTTTGCTGGATACCTGCTATTGTTCCATTTATTTTTACAGGCAAATAATATTTGATATTTCATCAACTAGCACCCCCAAGTCTTTCTCCTCAAGGCTGCTCTCAGTGCACTCCCTGCCCAACCTGTATTTGTGCCTGGGATTGTCCCAGGACCTTGCATTTGGCCTTGTTGAACTTAATGTGGTTGGCATGGGCCCACCTCTCAAGCCTGTCAAGGATGCTCTGGATGGCATCCCTTCTCTTCAGCATGTCAACAGCACCACACGGCTGGATGTTGTCTGCAGACTTGCTATGGGTGCATTCCAATGCCCCATTCCATGTCAGATATCTGTATAGCAGGGTTGCATGACTAGGAAGGGGAAATCACATTCAAGGGCTGATTTCCTTTCTTTTTTTTTTCCTTCAAATATCTGAACCTGTATCTGATACCTCTAACATGGGAGTCTGCATCACTGAAATAAAGATTATATGTCTGCTGACAGCCCTGAAAGGTCTAGGTTTTGCCATGAGCCCAGGCTGGCTGGCTATGTGGATCATTGTCTGAAACTATTTCCCACCCACTTCTACTCACAACCAGTTTCACAGAAGTGTTGCTGTGCCTTATTAACAAAGAAAAATTAATATTCTGCTTAATCCTCGGTTTACAATTAATTATTTTTGCCAAAATGGAATCTCAGTAGAGAAAAGATTTGAAACACAAATGAAGCAATACCAAGTGTATTAGGAAAGAAAAATATTTCTAAATTTAAAATGACAGAAGTAGCTAGATATATTTTTGCCAGTCAATCAACCAGCTGAGATATACAGAGCAATATTGACTGTAAAGCCACATAATTACTCTTTCAGGCTGCTGCCACACTTTTTGAGTTCAGTTTATTTGTTTTTAAATTACTTTCTTTCAACTACCTCCTATTTTTGAAGTGTGATAATGATAATATTGGCTGACATTACAACTTGTTCAAGATAAGAATTATCTGCTATTGCAGAAAGTGAGTTTATCTGTAGCAGGCTGATTCCTCAGCCAAAGATTGTGACCCATTCCAAAGTTCAGTTGAATGCAAACTGCTTAATATAATTATTTTTGTTTTGTGTATAGAACATTTCTGTCCTGACAAGATATGCATGAAAGACAGTTTCTGCCCTGAAGAGAGAGACGGTTTTTTTAATCCAAATAGATGAAAGAAATAAAAAATGAGAAGACAGAGAAAGGGACTTGATCAGCGTCACAGCAGATTACTTAGAATTAGTGCATGGTGACATAAGCTTTCCTTAGGCCACTCACCTCATCATAATTCTGCTGAGACTTGATCTTAGACTGTTGGAGAATAGGGTCCACTGCCTTCATAAGAAAGAACCAATACTGAAAGTAAGGTAAGAAGGTGTGTTATATGTAAACTCCACAAGCTCACATAGGAATGGACACTATGTTTGCACATAGTCAGAGAATATTTAGTATCTCTACCCTAGTATTCCAGGAACTCCAGTAATGTTAAATGAAATCAGTGTCCTAATGCATAATTTGATTTGTATTGAAGCTGGGATTCATGGTTTGTGTTGTAACTGGAGTGAATCTATACAAGTTTCAGAAGCATTCAGTTTTTCAGAGGATTTATTTCTGTTTCAAACTATGAGATAATTGGAGGAGCACTCCAGATAATTTTAAACATAGGAACATGTAAGTATAAAACATTTTCAGAGCACTTTTTTCCTAAAGATTTCCTTATTTCTGATTTATAAAGCTTCTGAATAAATCTGCAGGTATATATTTTACTTAAAAAAAAATTATTCTAAATATAATATTTATTCAAAATAATTTCTAAACCAGTAGACTCGTTCTAAAGATCTAAAACTCTGCAGACTCATCTGCTGTTCTTTGGCTTCTCAAGTAAGATAGACAAATTCAATGACATATGTAGAAATCATGTAAAACATCCCTAAATAGAAAAATTTCAGCTACCCCACCTTATTTTACTCCTGAGATATATCTGATTTAGGTTATAAAAGTTCTCTCAAATCCTGTCCTAATAATAAAGTTTATAAATTCTACTGTCATATTAAAATCTGTTACGATTTATAAATCCATTTCAATCTTTGATTTTCTCCCAAAGTAAAGATAGTAAAGAGGTCCAAGTTCATATTGAGTTCACCCAGCCAGCACATCTTACACGACTACATGTCATGACTTAACCCCAGCTGGGATCTAAGCACCACCCTACCACCACAGCTGCTCACATGCTCCTCACCCCAGTGGGATGGGGGAGAAACTGGAAGAGTAGAAGTAAGAGAACCCGTGGGTTGAGATGAAGACAGTTGAACAAGTAAAGCTAAAACAAGGAATTAATTCACCACTTTGGCAGACAGGCGTTTAGCCATCCTTGGAAAGCAGGGTTCCATCACATATAACGATTACTTGGGAAGACAAGTGTCATCAATCCAAACATCTCCCCTTTCTTCTACCCCCTCCCTTTATTGATAAGCACAATGTCATATGGTATGGATTATCTCTTTGGTCAGTTGGGGTCAGCTGCCCCAGCTGTGTCCCCTCCTAAATACTTGCACAGCCCCAGCTTACTCACTGGCAGGGTGGGATAAGAAGCAGAATAGACCTTGACTCTGTGTGAGCACTGCTCACCAATAGTCAAAACATCTTTGCGTTATCAACACTTATTTCATCACAAATCCAAACTTAGCCCCATAATAATACTATGAAGAAAATTAGCTCTACCCTAAGCAAAACCAGCACACTACATTAACCATAGTAAATTCTCCCAGTGAACTTCAAGACAGTCCAAGTATTTCATAAGCACCTAACCACATGGCTCAAAATTGAGAGAGGCCATGTTTTAGTTATCTGTTGTAGAAGCAGTACAGAAGACAAACATGCATTGTTTTTCAATAGATTCAAAGCAGTATATGTATTTCTATTGCTCTTAAATTTCATTCCATGAACCTGCAAGAAGAATAAAGAGTTAAAGTCAGGATTTTCCTCGTAAGAACTAGTCTAAACTCAGATCCAAATCTGGTCATAAAAACAATTGAATTGCATTCTTCAGGGTCCCTTATTTAAATAAGAGTAATTCCAGTGAAATAATTTGTTTCTTAAACTAAGGTGTTTCTGTATTTTAACCAATATGAGCTGGTATAAAGCACTACAGAGAGAAAGCTATTTGCAGTGCAGATCAGAAGGCCTGGTTGGTCTTACAAAACTTAGGAACGCATTTCAAAGTCCCATTTCATCTACTAGCAGAATCTTTAGGTGTGTGTATGTTTTTGTGTATTTTTATACATTATTATATTTATACATCTCCCATTTTCAGAATGTTCTGTTTTCTATAGCAGTGAAATTCCCTATTGCTTGTGCCTTACTGAACTCATCTGTGAGACAGAAATTGCAGATGCTCCATGTCTCCTTTTAAATTCAGATAAGCTAAAGGGGACTGAATCAATCCCAAATACTCAATAGCTTCCAATGGTAACTAGTGAAGAGTCAGAAGGGATTAAATTGACCACAGTTTTCCAGACTGGATGAGCCCATGGAGTATGTGCACTATAAAGTAACAAGAAAGTATAACCAATATGGAAAAATGGATGTGAAATAACTAAATCTAGGTCATCTTCTTCAGTAGCCAGGTTAAAGCAAACCAGACATGCTGTTTACGAAAAAAATGTAGCGTAGTTGTGGAACTCAGTGCTACAGAAACTTGTGCCAGTAGCTTATGTGTGTTGAAAAAGCAATTAGATTAATAAGAAAAGAAATCTCTCCAGCCCTAATAAATAAAAGATAGTGCTAGCTCAAAAATTCTCCAAGCTATAGATTACTTGAAATCACCAGGGAAATATACTGGGAAAACATTGTCATATTTATGTCTTATTCTTAGGCTCTTTTGCAATTATTTGCCATTTGACACAATAAAACAATACACAAATATAAAAACTTCTGATCATGTTTGGAAAGCACCTTTCCTGTGCTGTCACATTTTACTCACTTCCCTCACACCATTTTTCTAGTGACTTGGAGCTCTGCATGACTATACAGTATCAGATAACTTTAAAGCAAATTAGTATTTCTCTTTATTTTCGTGCATTTATTATCCTAGGGGCTTGTTAATATTTTATTTCATATTATCCTAGGGAGGGTTGGGAATTTATTGTTCAGTATTCAGAGCTTAACACACTATGAACAAGCTTGTGTAAGGTAGCAATAAATCTTTGACAGGACACTCTAAAGCATTTCAGAAGTTCTGAAGATTTTGAAATTTCATTCCCTCTTATGTCAAAAAGCTGAATACTCAGGCTAAATGGGTAGTACTAACAGTACCCCTCGTAGAGAGATGGGAAAAAAGTAAATCCACTTATCTCTGCCAAATGCCATCAGGACTGGAAGTTTTGCATTCAGAAATTCAGGTCTTACATACTCAAGAACTGTAAAAGCATTTAGTTGGTTATCTTAGCTGAAGACTTTGGGAGGTTCACAATAGAACTTTGAATGGTGTAGTCAAATCCAAATTTGCTTCTTATTCTCACAGAACAAGGAATATCGCATGCATTACTCCAGAACTGATTTTTGCTCAGTTTATGTGTTCTTGCTATGTCAGATTCAATGGGATGTAATATAATACAAGAATCATTTTTTGGTCCACCACCTTCCCATGTGTTCTTTCAACTCTGTGTGCAATAAAGATGATTCTTTCGTTGAAAGAGGACAGTGTAAAGATAATGGTAACAATTTAACATGGCTAAGACAGCCTTGTTCCCCAACCTGCTCAGATTAGCACTTCTGCTGCTTCAGGTGCTCTCAGTAGACAGGTGTGTTGTGTTTCTGTGTTAGCATCTAGTACTCCACTCTAACTGGGAGTTTTCATTTTATAACACAGTTGTTAAACAGCTAGAGCTTAAAAATGCCACTATCCCTAGTGAAATGGAAAAAAGTTCCACTAGAATACAGGAATTTGTCTCTAGAAATGCATAGTAGAGAAAAAAAAATTCCCCCATGCCAAAGCCACAGAACAGGTCCACATGAAATCAATATCCAGGTAGGTACTTAAATGACCTGCTCTGTTTATGGGAAACAGGATTGGAACTTCCATAACAGTTTATTTGGCTGTGATTGCAGCCATACGTCCTTCAGCTCAGGGACTCTTCTTTTCTAGTCTCATGGCAGATAGGTTTTAAAATAAGTTTTCTCTGATTTTCTTCCCTAACCAGAAACCCATTTCGACACCAGGAAATATTCTCATGACAACCCTAATGAAGCTGTCACTGAAGCACAAACAATCTCTTCTTTAAGAGACCTTTTGCTTAAAAAAGTCCTCTGCTCTGTTGACTGTCTGATTACATTCAGATTAGATAAAGCCATTTAAGCACTTAATACTTAGCAAAATGAAAGTCTAACCAGTTATGTGGGAGTTATTACAGGAAGTCAAAAGGTGACTTCAGTAAACAACCTATGAGTACTTTTGTATAAAAGCAAATCTAATGTATCCAATAAAGGTATAAAATGGGGAAAAATGGGACAAAATCATAATAACTCTGTTAACCACATTTATATTTACTGTCATTTATTAAATATAGCCTTGAGGGAAACATCAAATAACCTTTTTTTTAAAAAATGTGTTGACTCTTTATATTCATTTTTTTCCCAAAGAATTTCTTAGCTATATTTGGTTAATACTTCAAAGAATAGAACTTTTTTTTTTCAAATTACTGATTTTTATCAAGTTATATCTGTTCTTATTATTGCACTGCTATTGTTATATTATCATGACAATACCTTTTATTACATTACTAATAGAAGCAAGCAATCAACATTTTCTCACTCATCTATAGCACTATAATTTTACCCCTCTATTAACTCAATCAACAACATTAATGTAGGCCTTGCAAGTAATAATCTAGTTTCTATACATCAGCATACCCAGAGTTTTTTTATTCATGCCAAGCAGATTTTGTAGAACCAGTTTTTTGTAAGCTAAGTAAAAGCTCATTTTGTACAGAGGATAGGGGATTGTGTGAGCTAGAAGTTTATATCATCATAGAAATATCCATCAGAAAAATATCATCAGGAAAATTAATTTGTTCTCCTCCTGTATTTTTTTGGAAGGCAAGATTTTGGATGAAACATCATCCAAAATTATCAGAAATAATATTTCCTAGTTAAGTATGTGTCTCTCTTCCTCGAGTCACAAGATTTAAGTATGAGAAGACTTCAATATTCTCTGAGCTATGTCAACAAAGTTTGTACAAAAATCTTGTAGCTCTTTTTTCTCTTGCTCTTCCTTAATGCATGTATGGTGATGTCTATTTTCTCATGAAGATTTCCAGAATTCATCAGCCAGTTGTAAAGGCTGTCATGATTTTACATCTTGCCTTCACGTAATCATTGAACTCTCATTTCTCTTGCTTTCTAGAGAATTAGAGCTCTGCTCTAGAGCTGCAGCGTGAACTTTCAAGTGTATGTGTGCAAACCATTACAAAGTCACAGCAGTCTCCAAGGATAAAGGAGATGTTGGGAAGCTAGTGATTAAGGATTAAGTAGTCTTTTAGCCTTGTCACAAAAAACATATGTCTAGGTATCACCTGGAGGGAATAGAAATCTCAGATATGTTGAGAAAAAGTAATGGTAAAGAAGAGGGTGGTGAGACACTGGAACAGGTTGTTCAGGGGGGTTGTGGATGCTCCATCCCTGGAGGTGTTCAAGGCCAGGTTGGATGGAGCTTTGAGCAACCTGGTCTACTGGGAGGTGTCCCTGCCATGGCAGGGGGGTTGGAACTAGATGATCTTTGAGGTGCCTTCCTACCCAAAACATTCTATGATTCTACGAAGATTAAGTGCCTTTATAGCATCTTCCTTATAACAATGTCTTGTAGAACCATAGAATCATTTAGGATGGAATAGATCCTTAATATCATCAGGTCCAGCTGTAAATGTAACTCTGACAAGTCTACGACTAAACCATGTCCCTCAGTACTACATCTTTTAAATACCTCTGGGGAGTGGTGACTCAATCATTTCCCTGGGCAGCATGTTGCAATGCTTTACAACCCTTTCAGTGGATAAATTTTTCCTAATATCCAACCTGTATCTCCCCTGGTGCAACATGGGGCCATTTCCTTTTGTTCTCTCACTTGTTACCTAGAAGAACTGACTGACCCCCAACTCTCTACAATTTCCTTTGAGGTACTTCTAGAAAGCCTTCCCTGAGCCTTCTTTTCTCCAAGCTAAACAACCCCAGCTCCCTCAGACACTTCTTGTAAGACTAGTGCTCTAGACTCTTCAACAGCTTTGTTGCTTTTCTTTGGACGTGCTCCAGAACTTCAGTGTCTTTCTTGTGGTGAGGAGCCCAAAATTGAACACAGTACTCAAGGTGCAGCCTCACCGGTGCCAAATACAAGGGGACAATCACTTCCCCAGTTCTGCTGGACACACTATTTCTGATACAAGCCAGGATGCTATTGGCCTTCTGGGCACTCAGCTACCTCATATTTAGCTGGCTGTTAATCAGTATCCCCCGGTCCCTTTTTGCTGGACATCTTCCAGCCACTCTTCCCAAAGCTTGTAGCATTGCATCATGACCTGACACTGAGCCTTGTTGAACCTCATATCATTGACCTCTGCCCATCGATCCAACCTGTCCAGATCTCTACCCTCAAGCAGATCAACACTCCCACTCAACTTGGTGTTTTCTGCAAACTTAGAGTGCCCTTGATCCCCCTTACCCAGATAACTGATAAAGATATTAAACAGAACAGGCCCCAGTATTGAGCTCTGGTGAACACCACTTGTCACTGGCCATCAACTGGATTTAACTCCATTCACCACCGCTCTTTGGGTCATCCAGCCAGTTTTTCATCCAGTGAAGAGTATATGTGTCCAAGCTGTGAACAGCTAGTTTCTAGGGTAGAATGCTGTAGGAAACAGCGTCAAAAGCTTTACTAAAGTCCAGCTAGACAACATCTAAAGCCTTTCCCTCATCAAGGATATCAGGTCAATCAAGCAAGACCTGCCTACCATGAACTCGTGCTAACTGAACACAGGAAACACTTTCTCCCTATGACTGAGCACAGGCACAGGTTGTCAGGAGGTGGTGTAGTCTCCATCCTGGGAGATCTTTCATAGGTGTCTGGACAGGGATGTGGGCAACTGGCTGTCAGTGTTCCTGCTTAAGCTGGTCTGCTGGGCTGTGGAACTGGCTCCTAGGGAGCCAGGCTGCATCCCAGGCCTGGTGCCTTCCCACTGCCAGGTTCCTCTGGGCAGCTCTTGGATTGATTCAGTGGTGCACTTTATAGATGTGCATTTATAAACATGTGGGTATCACAGACATGTACATACACATACATTGGAAAATGCAGAAATATAAGGGAACAAGGACAGCAAGAAACAACCCCAGGAGGTGACCAAAAAAGACATCACAAAGTGAAAGAACCATGCAATGGGTTAATGAATCAAAATCTTTACTTTCGGGCCCCTTCTGTATGTAAGATGGGTGGTGGGGAGGTTCCTCTGTTCATAGCTGTTGAGATCCTGTAGCTGCCGGTGGGGCACTGGATGGGTGCAGAGATGGAGGGGCGCAGAGATGGAGGATGGTGATGTGGTTCCCTTTGTGGAACTTTGTGGTGAGCTTCCAGTTGCCTCTAGTCACTTGGTTAGGTATGGACATGGTGTGTGGCAGGGTACAGAGATGGTTGGTGCTGTGATGCTCCCATGACTGTGATGAGCTTTCAGCTGCAAATAATGGTTTGTGAAGACAGAAAGTGGTGCAGAAATGCTTTTGTCCTTAGATGTGGGGAGCTTCCAGCTGACTGCAGGACTATAATGAGCTGTGGAGATGGAGGGTGGTGAGGAGATCCCTTTGTCCTTGGTTGTCGGGACCTTCCAGCTGCCTGTAAATTCATGATGAGGTACAGACTGGGGGCTGTGTGTGTCTCCTTATCCTTAGGTCAATGTCCCTGTAGAAAGGTGAGCACTCAGCGGCTCATTGGCAGAGTCTCTGGTCTGGTTCTGTTGAATAGGAGAGAATCGGCAGCCAAAGCAGCCACGATGCATCCCCTCAGCCCTCCCCTGCCTCTCTGCCTGGGGCTCTCCCAACCTCCTGCACAGGCTTTCCATGCCATGTCTCCCTGATGGCCAGAAGACACCCCTCCCAAGCCAACTGTGAGGCTTCCGCCAGTGACATGTGTCACTCCCAGTGTTCTGGCTACTGCATCACTAGTGATGGTGCCAGGAGCTCCTGCTGAGCCCAGCCCAGAGCTCTCCAGGGTAAAAAGATGCTGTTGATACAAGCCAAGATGCTGTTGGCCTTCTTGGCCACCTGGGCACACTGCTGGCTCATCTTCATCTGTCTGTCAACCAACCCCCACAATGGGTAGATTTAATCTATTCTGGCTTGAAATCTATGTCCATAATAACTTTTGTATATAAAGATGATAGAAAAATTGAAGAGAAACCTCAAAACATGAAGAGCGAGGGTATATTTTGAGAAGTTTTCTAGCAAAAGTCTCAATAAATTATGTGTTCTGAAATGTGTTGTGTGCCATCACTGAGATCAGTGTGGATAATACTGCTCAATAATTTCTGTCTGGGCTGGCTGCAGATAGTGTTACTAGATGAGAGGACTGTTGCAATCAACTGAAGTACTTACCTATCCTGTACTACCTTGCTCGGTAGCTGCCTGTGTTCTTACCGGCCACCCTGTGTCACACAGCTGTAGTACGAATTCTGCTCTTCCCTAGAGCTAGAACTGGTAGGGCAAGTTTGCAAGTCTCTGGATGTGCTAGCACATGGGCTTGGAATCTGGTCCATCCCCTGGAGAATGGTCCTACCAATGAAAGAATAAGAGAATAAAGGCTCTGGTCTGTGTAAACAGACATCTGGATTCAGGAATTTATTTTGTGCCTGAATTGCTGAACCTAATCTGTCCCACAGCTCATCAATGTCTACAGTTCTTAATAAAATATTATAAGGTGTGTGTAATATTCTAAAAATATTTAGTGAAAAATCCACCAGGGCTTTGTTTTAATCAGTTCTTTTGGTATTTATGCAATCTTTTCTATTAAACCATCTGACTGTACGTGGCAGAGCATGGCTTTTGCTTAAATGATATCCCAATGAGAAATGCAAAATGAGCTGTGATTGCATTTATAAAAGAATGCATAAATAAACATACTTTGAAGGATTGAATCAAAGGAGTAGGAATAAATAAATAAATTTTTAAAATCCCAAAGCCTCACCTTAACAGGTTGCTAGTGAAATACAGTTTTTGTATTTGGAAACTGAATTAAAATTCAGCTCTTTTGTTGAGAACACTTAAATGCAGTGCAGTACCATGCATTTAAATCAACGTAACTAAGGCCAGATTTTGATCTTTTGTATCTCGACTGCTCTTCAAATAAGGATAATCAAAGATGTTCAGAGAAGAAGGGTTGTGGCTAATACCATCAATATTGACAGTCATTTTTACTTTCTGTAGCACTCAACTCTTCTTGTTATACATTTCCACAGTGCTTCATAATACAGCACATTTTGAGAAGAAGATAAATTATTCTAGCCCTATAATTATGAGCAATCTCAAGTAAAATATATGTGAAAATGAAAAGATCGCACAAGGGAACAGAGTTACAGGGCTATTCATTCTAGTTGCCTTGCCATGCTAAAAAGGAAAGTGAAAAAAGAGACAGAAGGTTATGAGTGACAGATTTTTAATCTTAATTTTTGAACGTCAAAGATCATTCATATCATCTAAGACACCAGTAAAATGTTGGTAGTTCTAAATTTAAAATATGAACTTTCTTGTTTAGAAGCCTTTTCTAAAACTTGTCAGTTTTCAGATACTACTGAAAACTATAAAAAACTGTTTACATTAGTGCACATTCATTATGATATGTTGATAGAGATATTTATCTTACAGAAATTTGTTTTCCTAAAAGCACACATTAAGAAGTCTGTCAACTCATTCTAGTGAGATATTTACCCTCAAATCAGTATGAATTGTGATCAAGCAGCATATGCATTGATAAAGCATCTTGAATCTCACTTCATAAACAGTTGCAGATATATATTGAAAACATATACCATTCATGCAATCCAGACAACCAACAAATTACTTCTCTGGGTTCTTATACGTCCTATATCACAAAAATACTTGAATTTTCTTAAAAATTAAAACCTGAACTCTGCATATGTAGATATAGGACAGAGAGACAAATGAGATCTTGGTGGCATTAGAAAAATAATTATGTCCAAAAAAAGCAAGCAAAGATCTTAAAGCATTATGGCCTTTATGATTTTCTTGTTATTCACATTATCTCCACTTAAAAAAGAAGAAATTTCTTTATATTATGTTGACTTCTTTTTATTTCACTCTAACATGCTCTCAGACCTCAATTTTGATTTACAGCTTCTGAGCATCAAAAATCATGCATATTATCTAGGACAGCAGCAAAATGTTGGTTATTCCAATTTAAAATATGGAATTTCTTCTTTAAAAGCCTTTTATTAAACTTGTCAGTGATACTACTGAAAATTATAATATCAAGTTTTCTTTATGATTGAGGTTGACCTCAGATTTACACAAATTTCTCTGTGTCCTCTTATAGCAGTATTCAAAAGGATGTCTCCAGAGTTCACACATGTTGACTTACACTGCTGTTTCTCTTATTTAGGGTCCTGTTGGAAATAATTCTGACAGCGAAAATCTAGAAAGGCTTTTTTCTGAACATGTAGTTATAACCAAACTGGCCAGGAAGTGTGTCTCTTAACATTACCCAGAAGTAAACTACAGTGGTCATTCTGAGCTTGTTGTTGCAAGTTATGAATATTGAGAAGCTTTTGTGGGGTGTGGGTTGGGGGAGGGTTGTTTGGTTGTGAGGAGGTTTGGAGGATTTGGAATTTTTTTGGCATAGCATGATATCTAAGGGTTGTGTGCATTAATATCATAGTAGTTTAATATTTTACAAAATGAGCCATCCATCATTTTAACTAGAAAATGCAGCAGTCTATAGCTTTAGCACGTTAGTACTGTTAGTATATTTGTATGGATATTCCAAACTTCTATTTTTACTGAATTAAAAAGCTCGGTTCAAGACTTTCAAGGAAATGTCATGGTGTGTCATTGTGGTCACCTTCAGATGTAACTATGTGAACTGCAGCCATTAGATAGGGAACCAGACAGTAGTTGGGGTAAGCAAGATAAGTCTGTAGGATTAGATAGATGAGATCAGTCACAGAAACAACCTTATTAAGAGCTATTGCCTTGCCCAAATACTATTTAAATCTTTTCAGGGGCTTTAATGGACTTTGGATCAGATCTCAGAAATGTAAGTTATTCATTTTTCCTGTATAATTTTGAAACACACACAAACCCTTTAATCTAATCAAGGCTAAGAGCAGAATACATGAGGGAGAGGCAGACACACTGTTATTTCTATTCTGCTTTCTTAGAAAATGATCCAATGCTACAGTCTTGAGAGAACTTTAAATAGCCTCTGACTGGGCAGGCAAACACTATCTACCAAACCAAATTACCATATATATTTTATGTATTCTAATATTTTTCTAGTAGGCAGGCAACATAACAAGAGTGGGTAGATCTAATATACCTGGACCATCCTTCTGTTTTTTATCTTCAGATGAATACCATCAATTCATTTTTGAAGGTGTAATTTGTCATTTTTTTTTTCCTCAGAGCTAAGTTTTCTTTGTTTATACGGCCCATAATGCTATTTAGAGAAACTTATTTATTTTAGATTAAATCAAACTTTTATATCATGACCATTTATTTGCATCAGACCTTTTAACAAGTATTTTTCAATTTATAATAAAAATACTTCAATTTATGTTTACTGCAGTAAATGCTCTACTGTTATTTTAGCTACTTCCTAAATATTCACGGCTCTAGGCAGAGGTGAAGACATTTTGTTAGGGACTCTGACAGCTTCCTAAAAGTCTACAGGGGAAAAAAGCAGCTGTTCATTTAAATCTGCATTTAAAATAAAATGCACTTCAGGCAACATGCCACGGGAAATAATCTTTCAACAGTTTTTAAAAATGAGACATGGGCACAACTTAAAACAGCAGATAATTATACCAAACCTATGTTCTTTCCTTATGTATTCATGGATCTGAAAAAATATATTTAAAGTGGGAAGACAATCTTATCTTTCAGCAACACAAAACAAGGTGTGCTGTAAATGTATAATGCAAAAGTCATGTAATTTATCACTCAAAAAACAGTGGTCCCTTTGGAACCTTCAGCTTGAGAAAATGCTGAATGTTCTTGAAACAAGAATTGTTAAAAGAAGTTTGTTTTCACATAATTATAGACACCTTAGAGACAATCCTGAAACACAGTGAAAGGAATAGCAAGCTTTGTACTATAAACACATTTACAAAGATAATAAACAAATATAAAATATAAAGTAACAAGCAAAAAAACCCAAATTCTGAATGCTAAAAAGCTAAAGATAATGAGGTCTATGGGAGTGCTACTGAGATATTAAACCTCTTAGCATGGCTTAAAATCTGCCCCACATTGTCAGAGACCTGAGGAATTTATCATGTTAGAGCAGTGACCTATCTAAAATAAAAATGTAAGCTTATTCCCTCTCTCTATCTTTGTTATGACAGATCCAGAGGTTTAATTCAGCATCTTTCCTTTCTCCCTTCATCCTGATCTTCCCCCAAACTGGGAATTAATTTAATTTACCAATCCATTAACATAAGTCAGAACAACCTCAGTTTCATGTTCTACTATTTACAACTACCACAAGCCCATACTGTGAGTTGTTTTAACAAACAACAGAATGGAGGTGGAATAAACCCCATTTAATTTCAGCTGTATAAAAATTGGACATTGCTTTAAACTAGTCTTACAACTGATGGAAAAGAGTCTCATCTTCAGAAACTCAGTAATTCCATCAAAAAATGAATCTGAGAGAGGCAGGGTGAATTGCTCTCTGGTAGCACTGTCCTTTTCAAAAAAATATACATGGAAACTTGATGACTCTATTGGGTCATGGGTGAACTTTACTTCACAGCTCAGGACTTCTCAACGCCACCTGATGTGAGCCAGGTTTCTAGTATCAGTGTCCTCAGTTAAGAGAACTATCACAGAATCACAGAATGGTGGGGGTTAGAAGGGACCTCTAGAGATCATTAGTCCAACCCCCTCCTGCCAAAGCAGGTTCATCTAGGCAAGGTCACACAGGAAC
>VYZX01019818.1:3385-19806 GCA_013401335.1 Brachypteracias leptosomus | reverse complement strand
CAGCAAATATCAGGGTAGTTAAAATCCCCCATGACAACAAGGGCCTGTAACTGCGAGGCTGCTATCAGCTGCCTGTAGAAGACCTCATCAACTTCCTTGTGGTCTGTAATAGACACCCACAACAGTATCACCCACGTCAGCCTGCCCCTTAATTTACACCCACAAACTCTCAACTCGCTCTTCATCCACCCCTGGACAGAACTCAATACATTCTTGTTGCTCTCTCACATAAAGAGCAACTCCCCCACCGCACCGGGCGGGCCTGTCTTTCCTGAAAAGGACATAGCCATCCATGACCACATTCCAGTCATGTGAGCTGTCCCACCATGGCTCTGTAATTGCCACCAGATCATAACCCCCTGACCAAATACAGATTTCCAACTCCTCCAATTTATTCCAGCTCCTCCTGTTTTTTCCCATGCTGCGTGCATTGGTGTACAGGCATTTCAGGGAGCGAGCTGAGCACGCCGATTTCACCCTAGGGAGGTGGGAGGCCTCCTGGTCTTCATCAATATTAGAGCGCTGCCCCACTGGTGCACGCCCAGCTACAACCCCATCCCCTCTTCGAATCTAGTTTAAAGCTCTCCAAATAAGCCCTGCTAATTCCTGTCCCAGAACCCTTTTGCCCTTGTGAGATAAACCTTTCCCATGTATTACTGTCACGTCTGGTGTCTTATAAAACCAGCCATTATCAAAGAACCCAAAGCCCTGCCTGCAGCACCAGTCTCATAGATAGGCTCTCTCACTACTTTTCCCTTGTGGCAAGCTTGCACTGTATAGTGTGATCCAGAGGCTTACCCCTTCATGACAGCACAGGAAAAAAGGGTTTTGAAATCTAAAATCCATCTTATGAGTCACAGAAGCCCAGCATGTTTTAAAATTAAGCACTATAATTAAATTTATCAGGTAACTCAATGCTCTTCTTCATTATGTCATTAAAACACTTGAGATCAATGTGGTTTTATAGAGATTGTTGCAATGGATAAATCTTATTTAAATTACTCAGTAAAATTTTCTTCAGGATTTCTTTGTTCATAATACTTCAGTGTTTGTGTTTTTCCTCTGCAAACTTTTACATTTGTCCTGGAATTAGTATTCTTCAATAAGTGGAATAGAAAGATCTTGTGGCCTTTAAGTAAGTGCAAGCAGTAACCATCTGTACATTTCATTAAGACTGACATACTGAGTTAAAATTTAAAATGGGGGGAAAAAAATCTACCTGCATTTGCAGTAAATATTGTATTTTAATGTACAACTTTCATGAAGAAAATGGTCAAGAAGACACTGGAGAATAGCCTACACAATGTGCAGACCTCTAAGTTGGTATTAATATCAAAGGACCTAATAGTTCAAATTTTCACAGACTTAACAAAATTCAAATTTTAATTTCTGAGAGCATGAAAGTGCCAATATAGGAGTGCAATTCAATAAATACTTTGCTTGTGGAACTCTGGGTTTAGCTTTTTGCAAATACACCCAGATGTGAAATGTGAAAAATATCCATCTGCTTTTCTGTCACACATTATAATCATTAACATTTCCTGAGACACCACCTGATTTGTAGGCAGACTTGGCTTTCAAGATGCTTTGCACTGCAGGCTGTTTGGAAGGCAGACAGGGTGTATTGGATGTCTCCACTGAACTCTCATATTGTTTACTGAGATTTTGAGCTTTTAAGTGTCCACATTCATTATCCTGTATTCAGATAATTCTACAAACCTCCATAAATGAAAATGTATTTTAGTTTGATGTAAATGCTGTGGCTGGCCAAGGTAAGTAATACTAGTTAACAAATTTGGATGGCTGTATTTGAATCTTACATTCAGATCAAATATATTGTATATATAGACTTATATATTTGTACAGCACCTGCTGTATACAATATTGATTATCTGTTTGTCTCTGTATATGAATTTTACCTACCAAACTCTTCACTGTGTTCTTGTGTTTTAATATTCTTGTGTTTATTGAACTTCAAACAGTCAACTGATGCATCTTGTTTGCTTTAGCAGACCTTTACCGTGCTAGTGATTTGATTTTTTGAGCTGATAGTATTTAATAGTTAAGAATTAAAAGAAGGGGTAGTACTTATCAGAAGTATCTGAGAAGTGCAGTCCTTTGCTCTGTAAACTGAAATGTTGCTTTCTCTGGCCCACACCTCGCAGTCCTTTTCCTACTATGAAAAACCCAGCCATAATGAAAAAAATAAATGAGTGATTCATGTTAGTTTTGACTTTTGTGTAGGTAAAGGAAATGAACTCTGTTGCACTCATGTAATGAAAAACAACTGACCTGTTGCACAACCTGTGAAGTCAAAGGATTTCTTCCAAATCATTTAATGCAAATATGGGTCAGACTCAACAGAATAGCAGAAAGAGGCTGTGAGCATTTTTCTGTCCCTTTTCAGTCGGCTTAGGTACTGTCAGTATTTCTGCCAGATGATGATTTAGATCAATAGGTCAAAAACATAGTGTCATTAGCCATATTTGTTGGATTTGCAGCAAAAGAACAGTTTGAGGATGTTACAAAGTGCTGTTCTCAAAGGAAAAAAGTGTGAAAGGTGTAAATCAAAGCTGACACATAGACAGGCAATTTGGTACCCCCTGCACTTGGACATACTCCTTCGGTCCTTCTCCCTCTCTCGTTTCCTCTTTCTCCATTTTGCTACAGTTTACTTCCTTTGCCTTTCCTCATACTGCTTCTCACTCATCTTGCACCCACCTTGTTTCAGCCTTTTCCTGTAGGATGGCTTCCTCAGCACTTGCTCTCTTTCTGGTCTGGACTACTGGGTCCATCAGTCAAAGCACTTTCCAATCAGATGCCAGCATCCTAGCAGCTGGCATAACCAAGTGAACTGGGCTTTCAGTCTCTGGAAAAGCACTTATGAAGTCTGGGAGCTCTGTGCTTGACTCTTCACAGCTTCCAGATCATTCAAATGTCAGAAAAGGCACACTGCTCTGTCATTTGGACTTGTGTGGACTTCACAAGGTTGGCAGAAAAGAAGTCCCATCTAAGTCCTCTTGATAGCATAAGCAGTAGAGGATGTTCAAACAGGCTGTGTGACTATTAAAGGTCAGCTTGACCTACACAGTGTTATTGTTATGTTAATATGCAGTGTATGTATAGAAAATCAGTTCATCATATTTACTCCTGAATAATTCATTTGTGAAGTCAGAACCAACCTCTGCTTTAATTGAGAGCCTCTTAAAAATTCACTTGATTGTAAGCGGGAAAATATGAAATGAGAGGGAAGTGACCTTAAGAAGTTTCAACTTCCCACATAAGCAGAGCAATCCTCATATATAGTTACACATTTATGAACCTGTCCTTCCTTTTCCTTTTCCACACAAATGTGGTTTTTCCATGGCTTGTGCCTGTCTTCTGAAAACTAGCTTGTAAACTCTAGAGCCAGTGGGCTTGCAAAGTGTTCAGCCCACCTCTGACAGATAAGTAACAGCTGAGTTCAGTGGGAGCTGATGGACATTTAGCACATTTCATTCAGACAGGTGTGTAGCCATGCTGTGGATTTAACAGTCTTAGACAAGGGAGTCTTCTCCTTTTCATAATCTTGGCCCTAGCATGAAGCTTCTAAGAAGATAAGAGTTCAGCCACTCTAACAAGTGAATGTGTAGGGTATTTATTCATGGGATGTGAGTTTTACATTACAGTTGAAACCTCATCGTTCATTAAAAATAGAAACATTTGTATGACATTAGTTTTTTGTTTACTTTTATCTTATTACAGAAATAATGACCTTGGTACAGATCATTTCCTGAGGATTAAGATTAATGACAGCCTGTTCATCAGGCTATCATCAACTCCTAGTCATTAATCCCCAGAAAATCCAGTGCCATATTTGCTTCTGGTTAAGTACTGGTCTGGCAATCCTTATTCACCGAGTAGTGAGCTAGACTGTTCCTAACAGCATTACCCATATGAATAAGGATGGCATCATGAAGCCTGCTGTGTTGTCCAAAATCCAAGCAACTCAAATATAAATCATGGTGGAAATCATTGATCATTTGTGGCTTTTTTCTTCGGAGTCCTGTACCCCATATACCTTTGTTCTAGTCTTGAATGTATATTCCTGGGTTATGAAAGTGTAGGATTTACAAATATCTCTCTACACTTTTTAACAGAAGAGGGCTTACTGTTTTACAGTGGGAGCAGGGGAAGGAAAAGCATTGAAAGTATTTTGTATGAAAGTGTCCGCCATGAATAGTAAGCCTACCTTTGCCCTACAAACTGTAAGTTACTTTAAAGAGCTATTTACTTCAGGATTGTGAAAGGAGACTTTCCTCTCTGGAAGATCCTATGGGTACTCTGTTGAAAAGGGAGGATACTGATGGTGAATTGAGCACCAATGCAAGCTGAGAGGCTATCTTGCTTTTCTTGCACAGCTTTTGAAGGGTACAGGAAGAATGAGATCTTTTCCTTATTAAACTACCCCTTTTCTGTCTGCTGATATGGTGCCACAGACCAACAAAACATCATCTACAAAGGAGGATTTAGCTAGATGCTGACTCCTTTGTGCTGCATGACAAGGATATAACCCATATGCAAATGGCAGCCTCTGCATGAAAATGAGTGTGATATAAATCTCTGTCATGGCTCAGTCTCTAGTCAGAAGTGGGTATCTTTGGCAGTTCTCACCTATTCCTGTCTCTAGTCCTATTTCCAAAGTGGAAAACTACAGGATGTACTTCTGCAGAAAAGTTGTTGTTTATCTCCTATGCTTTACTTTTTTAAAAAATACAAATACGGTGCATGTTATTGGTGACAGAAGTAGCCTTCTGTTACATAATGCTGAGCTGACAACTCTGCCACTTCTTTACTGAATGCAGAAAAAGACTGTACTGTCATGGTCTGCTCTGACAAAGAAAAAACAAATTCGCATTCATGTTTCTCAGGAAAATTAAGATTTATGTGATCCTCAAACTTTTTTACATAGTAGTGAATTATTTATAATTGCTTAGTAGATCCTGTTGTGCTCCTAGACAGAAGAATTTCCCAGCTTTTCTGCTCACCTCAAACTGCTTTATTTGCTGCTGCTACTTGTGTTCTTCTCTGAGATGTCATGAAAAATGCCACCTTACCCCAAAGACAGCTGAGAAAGGTTGGGTAACCTTCACCTGCCTGGTCACTCAGCAGGCTCCCAGCTTTGGTCTCATTTTGCAGAACTCTTGTCCTCTTATTCTTCCCCTGGCCTAAGTAAACTGCACCATCATGCCAGTGCTCACTCCCATTGGGAACCCTTTTTTGGCTGTAGCTATTTGTTTGTTATATCCTCTGAGAAGTAAGGAGAGGCAGCTCGGCTTACACCAACTCATGGGTATTGCTCAGCTTCTGCATTGCTGAAGTAACATGAGCCCTTCCACTTTCCTCAGTTCCGATATGTGGTTGCTGCAGGACTTCAGTGCACTTCCTAGCACCATGCCAGAGATGAAAGAAATAATTCTCCAGTGGCCTATAAGCACAGCAGAATTTTATCTAACATGAGGACCTATGCAAATTTGGACAAAATTAATAAAAATAATTATGTACAGTTTTAACTATCTGTGCTTTAGATCCTTCATCATTCTTGACTGCCCTTTAGGCATATCCGTGGGCTTGCAAAGGAGCTCAGCATCCTTATTCTTGATGGGTACGTACCCAGCTTGTAACAGTTCTTGCTTCCTTTTCTGGCCCACCAGGAAAAAAACAGCCCTCAGATCATTTTGGCTTTCTCCTCTGCTGAAGGCTGAAATGTTTGCAAGGGACTTCTGCCAGAGAAGATGGGGGCTCCCTGCCAGGCTCACATACAAATTAATAGCTGCTAGTTTTAATCTAATGTCTTCCCTCTATCTCCATCCCATGATATCTCAGCCTGATACCAAGATTGTAAACCAATAAAAAGGGCAATTAGGCTTACCTTCAAAAGAGAGTGTCATGTCTTACAAAGTCAGATACTCATGCCCTCTTTATGAAGCAGGCTTGCACTGAAGTGGTTTTTTGGGGGGGGGGTTTCATGTAGGTTGGAAGGGACCTTTTGAATTATAGAATTCAGCTAGTCCAACCATTTGCTCAAGCAGCATCAGCTAGAGCAGTTTGCTGAGAACTATGTCCAGTCGTTTTTTCAGTATCTTCACAAACTGAGACTGGGAAACCCATTCCAGTGTTTAATCATCATCACAGCAAAAGGTGTCTTCTTGTGTTCAGGTGGTATATTTTGGGTTTTAATCTCTTCCCATGTCAATGGCCACTTCTGAGAAGAATCTAATTCCCTCATCTTCCTTCCCATTAGGTATTTATACATGTGGTTATGATCACCCTGAGCCTGCTGTACTTCAGGCTGAACCCTTCCAGCTCTCTCTGCCTCTCCTCATATGAGAGATGCTTTAGTCCCTTCATGATTTTTGTGACCCGCTACTGGACTTGCTCCGATATGTCTATGACTCTCCTGTACTAGCAAGCTCAGGACTGGACCCAGCACCCAGATATGTCTCACCAGCACTGGGTGGAGGGCAAGTACCACCTTTCTCAACCCACTGGCAGTGCTTTGCCTAATGGTGCCAAGGATGCTGTTGGCTGCCTTTGCTGCAAGGACACATCACTAACTAAGATTTCAGTTGTGTGGTTCTCTGCACAGTCATTAGCAAGAATAAAGCTTTTTCCTGGGTAAGATTTTAAATGGCTAATTTGGAGAAACAGTGAGGCACATCACTCACCAGTGAAGCCTCCTTCCCCCCTTTACTTTTCAGCTGTAGTGGAGACCACAGAGATTGTGTTTCTAATTTAGGTACCTGAGGTTGCATGGTTAATTTAGGTGAGATAAGTGTTTTTATCAATATCTCCAATGTCAAACTGAATTCAGAAACTGTAGGTAGAAATCCCCAAACTGCCAGAGTGAGCAACAGCATAGGTAGGGTAGAAACTATGACTTATGTACAGGACAAACCTATTTAAATAGGCAGAGATGATATTTCAGATATCCCTGTTAAAATCTCTCAGAAAGTTGAGAGAAAGAGAAGTTAAATAGCTCTTTCCCCCAGTATTATTTCAGATTTCAAAGCCAAAAATGGATAGCAGTTGAATTTACAAACTTCCATGTAGCACACATAAGATACAAATGTCACTGTAACAGCTGTGGAACTTGAGCTGTCTACAAAGATGTGTGCTTTTGGCATAGAGAAAATGATCTTTTAGGCTAATGAAGAGAATTTTATTATGAAGTTTTGATTCAACTGTTTTTTCTAAATGTCAATCACAAATGTATGTCTACAACCAAAGAATCAGGCTGTTGAAGTCTGAATTATTTTACTGAGTGAATTTATTTAGCATACATACAAAGGCTGCTTCAGTCTTGTCGTATTTTGGGGATGTTGGTCTTGCTTTTTCTAGACAGTGACTGCACTTCCAGACTGTAGGCTTGCAATTTTTGTCCACAGAATGTGTCTATAGTTGGTGACATGTATCAAAAGTTGGGTATGTTTTTGTTATATATAACTTGGGGCGCAAAGGAACCCTTGCAAATTTCTCTCAGAATGACAAGTTCAATGGCAAAATGTAGCTCTTTGTTGTGATGGTCTCAGACTCTGCATCAGTAAAAGTTAGTTCTGCTTAAGATGGTCCCAAAATACAGAGAGAAGGCAACACTCATTGCTAGTTTCACAGATAGAATGTCTAGCTACTTAAAAATTGAAGAACAGGTCTCCCTTTAAAATCAGAATTTTCTTTGTAGGTAGCAAATTTTAAATAATGAGGTTTTCTGATGCCTTTTTAAAATTTATTTTTAAAAATCTAAAATTTAATCTTTGTGTTTGTTTTGTGGTAAATGTTAGATTTGCAAAAATATATTTCTGCATGTCATGTTTTATTATTTTAACTAGAAGCTACTCAACCTGCTCACTGCAGGCAAAATTCTTGTCTCTTATCTCCATGATATTTTCCAGTGATGCTCTGTGCTTTAGACAGCATATTCTTCTTGGGATTCCCTACCGAGTGTGCAAGGAAGATGTGAATATTTAAATACAAGCATGATCACAGAGCAGGGTACAGATGTCCTGACTATGCATTTCCATGCCTAATGGCTTTAGCTTCATTTAAAATTTCTTCCTAACTCTGAATTTCTGTATTAAAAATATTAAAAACAAATAACATTAATAATTTATAAACAGGTACAGATCAGGAAATAATAGTAGCTATGAGGAATCTGCTATTGAAGCTGAAAGTGGAAGATTTCCCTTAGTGCATTTTGCACATGGCAGATTACTTCATTCTCCATGGATTGGCTGGATTTTATGATTGGATAGTTAGAGGTATGCATTATTCAACTTGAACATGCTGAAAACCAGGACAGCTGGAATTTGTTGCAGTTGGAGTTGTATGTGTCCAGTACTCCACAGTGCCTGGCCCCACAGACACTTAGTGAAATCCTGACCCCATCAGAATCATTGATAAAGCTCCCAGTATCATCAGTAGGACAAGGTTTTACTTTTACATTTTTGAATTCTCGTTTTCATGAATATTTGAAAATTCACCACAGATAAATACCCTCTTCAAAGTCAGCAAGAACTGTGTTTGATCCAGGCAGGGTCAATTCTTTTATATATTGGTTTTCTTTTGGTGTTATTACGTTCTGGAGGATGTATGGCACCTGTCTTCAAGAGTTTGGTGGCAGCTGGCACTAAGTTAAATTCTGAGTGAAAGAAGATAGAAAAGGAAACAAAGCCCTCAGGAACAGGAACATCATGCTTTTCTTAAATTAAACAACAAAACCTAAAAATATCAGCGGTGTCTGACATATAGTAGTACTTTATATTAATTTCTCTTGTGTTGTATATGTATATTATTAGTATGCCATTGATCACCTCTTTAGAAATAATTACCGTATCAATTAAAACCCTGTAGATCCTTTGCCAAATTTCCTATTGTCACCACAAAAAGATTTCCTAGACAGCATGGACTGTAAGAACAATAAGTTTTCAGTCTTAATTTTAAATGCTGCACTAAAAATAAAGTAGTAGGCAGATCTTGACCTTGGATGTTCCGACTGACTATCCTGTGCTGCCCAGAACTCTACTGATACGATTGTACAAATTTTAAATTATATTTCTATTCACATTCCCGATTGATAAAATTGCAATAAACTAATTATAATAAAAGCAGACAACTTTAATAAGATTAGTATCGGGAAAAAAACACCTACAATAAAAAACAGAGTAAGGACATGTGAGGAGAGAAAACAGGAATAGAAGGCTTGCATTTTAAAGACAAGATGAAAGATGACCACATGTGTTTCTAGAGCTCAGATGCACAAAGTATTATATAATTCAGTTACTCCCAATTTACTGCCTGCTGGCCAAGTACCTGGAAGTCTATCTTTATTTTGCTTAGGAGTGTTAATAAAGCAGCATCAGTAATAGCATAATCCAAAGAGATCTAATTCTAAAATGCATGCAGCTTTTATTACTTACTCTATTACTTAGATCTAAAAGAAGTGCATTTGTGTTTTCCACTGCATCAGCTCAGCGGTGAAGCCTCCATTTTACAAGAACTGGCAGCTTGAAGGTCCACAAGTGAAAATGCAGGCTACAACATTTAATTATAACTTGCGTAGCTTGGATGTAGTCAGGAAAATGTCTTTTGCTTTTTAAAACAACATTTGTTTTCTTTCCTCTGCATTCTGCAGTGATAATACATACAAACGCCCACAGCAGTCCCTGTCTATCCCAGATGGGACGTAAGTACTCAATGAGAAAGTTAAGAGGTTTATGGAATTCATAAAAGGTAGGATTGAAAATTAAGATTCACTGAAACAAAATAATTTCAAAAGAACTCTTCCTTTCTAAAATTCACAATGGCTGATATCCTTCAGCTGGTGAGTTTTTACGTATTTTGCCTCAAGTGGTCTATGGACAAAGGCATTATCTCTTATGAAAGACCTTATCTCTTATGAAAGAGGTTAGTACTCTCATTTTACATCTGTAATTTTAATCTCCACAGGATCTTTCACAAGAGTTTTTAGCTCTGAGAGTTCTTTGCTCCTAATCTGACATCATTGATGAAACCAGATCAAGATTTCATTCCAATTTAGATTGAATAGCCACTACAACTTACCTATCAAGAGTTTTTAAGTGGCCTCCTTTATTTTTGTATATAGATGACTCTCAGATCATCTAATTGAATTTTCTCATGACAACTACAAAAACAACAGTAAAGATTAGAGAAAAACAACCTAGTCCTCCTTGATGTTATGATATGAATTCTTCTACATCCTTTGGCCTGACTCCTTAGTCTTCTTTAAATAAATAAATAAATAAATGAGATCCTGTTAAGCATGATGACAACAGTAAGTACAAATCAGAGGTCATATCAGAAGATGTAAAGGGGAAGAGTGGATTACCGAATTAATGTCTTTGACTGTCAGGAGCTTGCTTCTTTGACTTTCAGAATTTTGTGTGCAAACGCTTGCACAAAAATTCTCTTTGTCTCCAATACTCAATTAGGCTTCATGTTTGCAATCTTTTTAATAATTATGCTCTTGATTTAAGTTGCAGTTCTTGTCTACATGCTCATTCTTAGTTTCATTATCAGTTTTGAGCCCTTACTATCTCATTTCACTCCTCCCTTATGTATTCAGCCCTTTGGTAGGTTGAATTTATGGGTATGAAAACTCAGGAAAAATATATGCTGTCCACCTGCTTATGCCAGAATGCCTCACGATTCCTTTTAAGCCAAGCTCCGACTTAATGCTGATAAGGGATTATGCCTTGATGCCTTCATGACTGTGGAAGTCAAACATAAAGAAGGTCAAGTAAATGCAACAGTGGGAATGTACTAAAAATTCAAGGACTGCCTTCAGTGATTTCTCTTTAGCAGTTTTGTATTGAATGAAAGATATGTCAATTTTGAAGCTGTTTAATTACCTTGGAGAAAGGTGACATGAATTTTTGTCAGATATATTTTTTTATGCAAAGTCAAAATCTTATGCTTGTCAAAAAAACCCCCTCCAATGCATTATTTTGAGAGTCTGAGTTCATATTTTTCGTTAAGAGATACGCACTTTTAGCAATGCAAGTTGCTATCTCTAAAATAGCTATATGGCTTTTGAATATTTTGAGAAACTTTAAGCCAGATTCATGTCTGACATAACTAGGGACAACTGCAGTCTGTATCTGAGATCTTCGTATTAGGAGAACAAAGAGAAATTCTGGCTACACTTTCCTTATATGGCAGCCTGGGGCACAACACTTAAAAGGCAGGAATGAATGTTTCACCACAGACAATGCCTACAATACTTAGTGAGTGAATGTTGAAAATACACTGAGTAATTAATTAGTTATATTATTTCATAGAATCATAGCATTATAGAAGAGTTTGGGTTGAAAGGAACCTTTAAAGGTCATCTAGTCCAACCATCCCTGCAGTAGGTAGGGACACCTCTAACTAGATCAGATTGCTCAGAGTCCAGTCCACCCTGACCTTGGATGTTTCCAGGTACAAGATACCTACCACCTCTCTGGGCAGCCTATTCCAGTGTTTCACCACGCTCTTTGTAAAAAAATTCTTCTTTATATCTAGTCTAAATCTACGTTCTTGTAATTTAAAATCATTACCCCTTGTCCTATTACAACAGTCCTACTAAAAAGTTTTTTCCCATTTTCTTATGGGCCCTTTTTAAGAATTGAAGGGCAACAATAAGATCTCCCTGGAGCCTTCTCTTCTCCTGGCTGAACAACCCCAACTTTCTCAGCCTGTCTTCATAGGAGAGGTGTTCCAGCCCTCTAATCATTTTTGTTGCCCTCCTCTGCACCTGCCCCAACAGATCTGTGTCTTTCCTGTGTTGAGGACTCCAGAGCTAGATGTAGTACTCCAAGTGGGCTTTCACAAAAGCGGAGTAGAGTGGCACAATCACCTACCTTTGACCTGCTGGCCACACTTCTTTTGATGCAGCCCAGGATGTGATTGGCTTACTGGGCTGTGAGCACATGTTGCTGCCTCATATCCAGCTTTTCATCCACCAGTACCCCCAAGTCCTTCTCTGCAGGCCTGCTCTCAATCCCTTCATCTCCCAGCATTGCCCAGTGGTTGTCCTGACCCACATGCACTTAGCCTTTGAATCTCTTGAATTTCACATAGGCCCAATACTCAAGCTTGTCCAGGTTCCTCTGGATGGCATCCCGTCCCTCAGGCATGTCAATCATATCACTCAGCTTGGTGTCATCTGCAAACTTGCTGAGGGTGCACTCGATCCCACTGTCTATGTGAGTAATGAAGGTTTTAAACAACACTGGTCCCGGTATGGACCCCTGAGGGACACCATTTGTCACTGATCTCCATCTGGACATGGAATCATTGACCACTACCCTCTGGATATGACCATTCAACCAGTTCTTCATCCACCAAATGGTTNTCCATTAAACCCATACGTCTCCAGTTTAGAGGGAAGGATGTTGTGAGGGACTGTGTCAAAGGCCTTAGAGATGTCCAGAAAGATGGCATCCATAGCTCTTCCCTTGTCCACAGATGTAGTCACTTCATCACAGAAGGCCACTTAGTTGGGTGGGCAAGACTCCCCTTGTTGAAGCCATGCTGTCTGTCTCAAATATAATTTGGAATTACACATAATGTAGCATGGTTGACTAACAACTTTATTCTTTCTGTTTACTTTGATATGGTGAGGCACCTTCATACACAGTAGAGAACAGTAGATAATGGGGCAAATGTTGCTGTAATCCTCCAGAAATGTCAGGCAGGATTACCAGGAACCCTCTGTTCTCTTCTGGTGTAAAAATATGCAGAAGGGAACAAATAAATTCAATAACTCTGTCACTGTCAAGGATCAGCTGTTAAGCTGCATCTCTGCATCCTCTTTGTTTCATGCGACCAGCAGGGATGCAGATACTGGCTGTCAGCCAGTCTGTCTGCTATGACCTCCCCGTGGGAAGCACCTAGCATGTTCATGAAGCTGAAATTATCAAATTTTAATACTATTGGATTTGGGAGTATTTTTTCAAGTACCCTTTATAACGGTATTTCAAATTTCCAATTCCGTTTAAAAGCAGTTTATTTCAAAAGCTGAGAATTTCTTCCAATATGATATTCTTTTCAAAAAATGCTTCAATTCAGTTTGAGTTTACTTAGAGTAATATTGAACAGAATATTATAACAGGAAAATTCAAAAATAAATACCAAAGAGCAGATTTAATCCAAATTTTACAGCAGAAGCCAGTACAATATATAGGAGGCAGACTGTACAGAAGCAGACCTTTCATGTTGTTGAACAGGACTGACCCATGTAATCTTGAAATACACAAAATAATTCATGTGAGTACATGCAGCTGATGTTTTCTGGCATCATCATTGTGCATTGCAGTCGGTGGGCAGGTGATTGTATAAAATGTTTTGCTCTGGGTCGGGGACTGTAAAAGCTTTGAGGAACATAATCTCATCAGGAAGATTAGAGTTTTCCTGGAAATAACTTTGCTAACTGCAAGAATTAACCTAGTTTAATCCTTGCTGCGTTCAATTGCTGCAGTGCCCAGAACATGATTATCATCAGCATCATGCACTCTCATGCATCTCCCTGTTTCTTTTTTCTTTTTTGTCTCTTTAAGGTCAGAGTCTGCTTTTTCTTTCCCTTTTGTCTTGTATCTCTCACTTCAGATAGGAAGCAAACAGATCTAAACCAGATTGCCAGTAGGTCAAGTGCTCTGCCTTTCTGCTGCCATTTTTATTTCTTCTGGAGATTTAGCATCCATTGGTTTTGGCCTCCTCTCAAACCCCTTCAGTATTGTTCATTAAGTCTGAGGCCTCATGCTATCATTTAGTTAATTCTTAAGCTTGTTGTTGTGGTATGACCTTCTTCTCAACTTCATCCTCCTGTGCCCCCATCCTTACTCTTTTTTCTCCATAAGTTTAAACAGCCCCTCTCTGACAGTGTTGTCTCTTGCATGTACTTCCATTTCTCTGATTACTCTTGGACTCCTTTGGACATTGTTTTCCACTCCTGTCCTCACCCTCCAGTGGATGCCTTACTGCAGGTTCTAGCAAAGCAGACCCCAGACACATCAAGGCAGAGGTCAGTGAAAATAAGTTTAAGCAAAGATGCTGCCCCTAGAGCCAGCAGATACTGAGCCCAAATTAAACAGCATTTGTGGCCTCAAATGCTGTGTGCAGGGAAGTCCATATTGAAGTTATTGGGAGCTCTTCCCAGATAAGGAATTAAAATCTCTGGGACTAAAATCAAGATGTTGGCACAATAGCTTATTTTACGTTAAAGCATCTACAAAGATTATGTTGCAACGTAAGAACATTTTTACAAAACAGTACATCCGTTGTATGTCATTATAAAGCAATATATTAAATTCTGTCTTTAAATACGTCTTTGCTTTGAGACTTAGAGAGTAATGTCATATTCTATTGTCTGCACTTATGCACAAGTAAGATGCTGCATTGTAGGAGCAAGAGTATGTCAATATTTGTAACAGGTTTTGATAAATTATGTCTATGAAAAAATTATTACAATCCAATTGTAATTATTTTAAAAATTTAACAATGAGGTTATCCTGTATTTTTTTATTTACATGGCATAAAGCAGAAAGAAATGTTCATTTGGCAGATTCAGGTATCTGCAAATAGATTAAAAAAGAAAAAGAGAGTCTTTCAAAGTATCAGATTTGCATATCATCACAATATTTCACAATTAGAAAGTAATAGCCAGACTTCTATTGAAATTCACCTGTGTGGAAAAGTATTGAAAGATCGTGAGGTGCATCAGCTGAAAACAAAATAATTGGACAGTATTTCTACATTTAATTCTTAAGATGTTTCATAAACGTGAAGAGTGAATATTTCCAAAGAAAACAGCGTTACCAAACTGTTAAGTATCCATTTTTAATGATTACACCCTATCAAAGATTGAATGCTCAGAAGCTATTAGTGAAACTTTACATAAAAATGAGTGAAATCATCTACAGATTTTTTAGACAAAAAATTTACAAATTCCTCTTTGTGTTTTGTAGACCTACATTAATTATTGTATTTATATATTTTTACATATATGCCAAACTTAAAAGAAAAATGCACTTTTAAGAAATGAAGTGTAAAGTAACATCTGGGAAAAAAGTGCAATTGCATCCAAGATTGTATGGAACAGAAAAATAATACTATCCCTAAAGATCTGGAGATCTCTGAATTCCATTCTTTTCACTCTCCCGCTAGAATATAGTGATGAAATATATTCACATCTCTTTAATGGTTTAATTAAAGTAGATCTCATACCACCCAATGAAGTGAGTAAATAATTTTTTTTCTGATTTCACAAGTGACAAGAGAGTGGTTCTATTAAGTAACCTTTCTAAAGCAAGTCAACATCAGCACTGATACCAAAACAAAGTTTGTGGGACAGCATTGTGAACAGTTCCTTAGATTATATATTTTGAGATTTTTTGTTTATTTTGGATGCATAAGTGTTTGAATGTCTGGCCTGGGGAATGTTAAAAGAGCTTAGTTTCCAACCATGCTACTGTCAAGGTTTGTTATATTTTCCCAAATGTAGAGGCACCAAACTGGCAATCACCTTGAAAAGTATGAATTTTAGATTTCAATGCTTCTCTACATCTCACTTTAGCAAGTCACTTATGTAAAGGCAGTAACTTGTGAAATTTCGGGGGGGGAAAGGCACTGCCATTTCTGTAATCTGTGTCTTGCTGTCTTGAAGTTTTTTGCATCATCACTGTTTGAGTTTATGAAGCACATGCAAAAACATGTACATTTCTTGAATGTCTGCTGGTTCCTTATCTTTGTGTCTTTTACTGTGATGTTGTAGAGCTTGGATCATATGGAAACCTAAAATATTATGACACAATGACTGAAGAAGGTAAGAAATATCTTAGAATTGTTTGTTTCAGCTTTTTTTAAAAAAGTGCCTTTTATATGTTTACTTTTTATTTCATTTTTCTTAATCCTATTTTTAGTTTATCCATTTTTTAATAACTCCTTTTTGCATGTCTTCATCGACAGCACAATCAGTTATGGCTCTTTTTTCAGGTTTTTATTTTCAGCATTTCAGTTTTGCTGTTTCAGATAAGGAAATACAATGGAATGCTTTTATTAAAGGACATACATGCAAAAATACACTCACAAATTATACAGCACAGTATAACATAGATTGTAGCTGCTTATTTTATGCCATGTTTTACATTGCATTCAAGAAGATGAATTAATTTATGGATGTTCAAACCACCCAGTTTGAGAACAATTACCGAGTGACTTCGGTTTACTGTCTTATTCAAAAATAATGAATAAACTTTAAAAATGAGGCATGACTATTCCTGGAGTGTTAATTGTACGCCTCATTGCAGTGCAAAAATTATGCCATTTAAAATCCTGATTCTAGCAATACAAGAAGGAAGTAATTAGGGCCTGAATCAGGGCTC
>VYZX01019817.1:284791-298255 GCA_013401335.1 Brachypteracias leptosomus | reverse complement strand
CGCCGCCAGCCCCCTCTCCCCGCTCTAGAACCGCCAGCCCCCCGTTCGCTACCTCAACATCTTCGCCCGGCTCCGGGGAGCGTCCGCGCTTCTTCGCTGGCGCGGCGCTGAAGAAGGAGTGAAGCGTTTTCTGCCCGATCATGGCTGAGGAGGAGCGGGCGAGGGGCAGCGCTGAGGGGCGAGCGGCGGTATGAGGAGGGGAAAGGCGGGGCGGCGGTTTCGCGCCAAAAGCGCGCGGGGGGCGGAGCCTCCCGAGGGAGGGGCACGTGCCTCTGGCGCATGCGCGGTCGCTCCGCCCACTCCGGCCCCCCCCAGCTTCTCCCTCCGCGGCCGCTGAGGCCCGGGGGGGTTCCCGCCTCTCTCTCCCTCCCTCCCTCCCTCAGGGTATCGCCCCCCGGGCCCCGCCGTTGTCAGGGACCCCAAACCGGTGCTGATGGACCGGTACGTGGTCAAACGGCCCCGGGAGGAGGCCGGGGGCGGCGGAGGGAAGAGGCCGCGGGCGGAGGAGCCCGGTTCGGGGCAGCCCCCCTGGCAGGAGATCCGCGCCGAGGGGCTCTGCTGCGACTACCGGCTCCTCTTCGGCCAGGCCGAGGCCGACCGGCTCTTCCAGCAGCTGGAGGAGGAGGTGGAGTACTTCGAAGGTAACGGGAGCCGGTTGGTGCCCCCCTGTCCCTGCCCGGTGAAGGGTTTCCCTGCCCAGGGTGGTTCCCGAGGCCTCAGGGGTGTTCTTCTCAGGCTCTGCTTAGCCTGAAGTGTGTCAAGTGGTCTCATTCAGGTTCTAAGAGGAGAACTGGAGTGACCCTGGAATGGTGACAGGGATTTGTTGGTGGGTGCAGTGTATGAGATACCCCCGGTCACATTAATTCACCAACAGAATGTGACTGGGGGGTGGTTGTCCCATTCATGGGATCATGGAAGGATTTGGGTTGGAAGGGACCTCTAAAGGTCATCTAGTCCAGCCCCCAGTTCGCCCCATTCAAGGTGGATGTAAAGCAGTGTCCAACTTAGGAGTTTGCTGGGACAGGAAGAGTTGAGCACAGATGACAGCTCTTGGGTTGTCCCCAGCATCCTCATTTCTGTTGTCCCACGAAAAAAAACAATCAAGGAGATTATTGAAATGTGCAGAGGTCCTAGAGAGTTGGTTTTGATCCTTCTCATCTCTCGCTTAAACAGGTGAAATGACAAAATTGCAGGTGTTTGGCAAGTGGCACAACATCCCCAGGAAGCAGGTTACCTACGGAGACCCCGAGCTCACATACACTTACTCAGGTGTCACCTTCTCTCCTAAGCCCTGGATCCCAGTTCTCAACCACATCAGGGACCGTGTCACTTCGGTCACGGGACACACCTTTAATTTTGTCCTCATTAACAGGTATGTCTGGCTTCCACTGGCATCGAGCAGCTTGTTTAAATGGAAAATTAAAGATTTAAATGGAAAATTAAAGATTTAAATGGAAAATTGCTTGTGAACTCTGTTGATAGGTCATTGCCAAGTTGCTTTACATTCACTTAATTGGTAGAATTCACTTCTTGGTAGAAGAACTAATTGATCTGTTGTGTGTACAGGTATAAAGATGGTGAGGACCACATTGGTGAACACCGAGATGATGAGAGGGAGCTGGTTCCACGCAGCCCCATTGCCTCCGTGTCCTTCGGGGCTTGCAGGGACTTTGTGTTCAGGCACCGGGACTCCAGAGGGAAGGGAGCAAGGAGGGCCATGAAGCCCCTCACCCTGCAGCTGGCCCATGGCAGCCTGCTGCTGATGAAGTACCCCACCAATGTGTACTGGTACCACAGCCTGCCCACCCGTAAGAGGGTGCTGGCCCCACGGATCAACCTCACGTTTCGGAAGGTGGTGGCTGTACCCAAGAAGTGACATCATTCAGCAATCAAGCACCAGGTCTTTTGACTCTGAAACCAGAAAACATAAACTTTCCACTCTGACGTTGATTTCTCGCTCCCTGTCTTTGATGAGCCACACGAGCAAATTAAACCAGGAGAGGAGACAATGTACTTGGGATCTGGCTGCAACTACAGAATTTAAATGCCAAGGATACTTTTTCTCCACGAGGTGTTGCTGTATTCCTGCTGATAGATGCTTTTCATGAGTAATGCCCTTGCTTTGCTCAGGAGGAAGTTTGTTCTCAACTGATCTTAATCTAACCAGTTTCCCCAAAAGATCCTCAACATAGTGGTGAAATAGTTTATAGCACGAGCTGGAATCATTTAAAGCTGATGCTGTTCAACAGGTAACATTTTCTTGTGTGCTCTGTCAATGAGCTATGGGTTGAGTTTTTAAAAATAAAAGACATGGACATGAAGAAGAGGAGCACTAAGATATGGATACAGAGAGTGCAACAAGGCTGGCTGGTTTATAGTTACTATGACTTATATAGAGACTTATAAATATGACTTATATGGAGACTCTGCTGTTGTACCTCCTCTGCTTATGTGGGAGACTGGGTCCTTTCAGGGAGCAGGAGGTGCTAGAGGGAGGGAGAAGGAGGAGGGAGCAGGAGGTGCTGCTGCACAGGGGTAGATCCTCTTCTTCCTTCAGCCCTTTGTACAGAAACCAGGCAGCCCAAGATGACTTTCTGGGGAAAGGCTGGGTTGGAATTATTAAATGGACAACAGAGCATGGAAGACTCTTAATTTCTCAGTGTTTTTCTGAATAATTATCCCCAGGGGTTTCATGCTGGTACCTGGAAACCACCCCCCTTCCACACTAACAGGGAAAGCTGAAATGAGGAAAGGCTGCCCCAAGTCACCAACAAAGTGGTAAGTAAGGAGGGAGAAGGTGAACTGATCCCTGGGTAATTAGCATCTGAATTCATGTCTGTTCAGCTAATTTGGAGTTGGAACTTCCCACCCTCTGCCACTGCCAGGAAATGCTCTAAGAGCTCCTGCATGAACGTTTCTTACCCAGAGAATGTGAAGTGCTGCTTCTGTCACACAGACCAAGTTCCACGACACCACCACACCTCAACAGCTGCTTTTTCTAATAAGTTTCTTCTTTTATTGCTACTGTACAATTACAAAAATACCCTGAAGTGGAAACGCAACTCCAGACAGCAGTGCAGTGCTTTGACTCTAACAACATAGGTTTTGGTTTTTTAAATAATGCACAAAATAAGACAAGAATCATCCAAACACAGAGGTGTCACCTTGGAGTCTTCTCTGATGTTCTTTTGAACCTTTCACATTTTATTACCACCACGGAAGCTTGTAACAACAGCATCTGATGAGCCTCGTGTGCCTGCACAGAGCCCAGTGACTTCAAAAGGTGCTGGGTTGGGTGGCAACCATCTGCTCTTGGCTGCTCACAGCTCAGGACCAGGACCAAGGTGCTGTTGCTTGCTCTGTTCCTCACAGAGGGCTGAGCCAAGACCTTCTACTCCTTCCTAACAAGGAAAGCTACAACAAGTGCTCAACCCTCACCTTTGGAGCCCTTGAAGAAGTTCAGAGCAAACCTGCTGAGGAGACTGAGCAGTTTATTGGTGTCCTACAGCAACTGGTGCTTTCATCCCCATCCAGCTGGCCCCTGCTGGGAAGCAGCTCTGTGTAGAAGAAATGTTGAGCACACTGCAGCAATGTGTGGCTTTACGGCCCTGCTACAAGCTGATAAAATTTAAGATTTAGTCCGTTGTGTGCGTATGTTCTGAGCCAGCATCTCTGCTGTCTAAACAGAGTGACCTGTCCAGATGAACTTCTCAAAAAACCCAGTTAAAAACTCTGAAGAGGCCCTGCTGAGAATGGGATGGCAGGACACACTGCTGGCAGTGGGCGTGGGTTGAATTCTGAGGTACAGATGGCAGGGTGCTCTGTGGGATGGGTTGTGTCTCATGACACCCAGCACTGCTTTCCTGAGCTCCTGCTGCTCACCCAGCCTGCCCAGAACAGAGGAGCTTCACCTTCTGCCAGTCCACGAGGGTGCAGTTCAGTGGTCGGGGCAGTTTTGGCATTTTGCATCTTTCTAGGGTTTGGATTTTTTTTTTAGTATTCTCCTTGGTTTTCCATAAGTTAAAATAGAAAGGTTAAAACAATGCTACCACTACTCTAGACAGGAACTAGTACATTGGTGGAATTATAAAGACTATTTTCTGTCCTGTGAGCATCACCTGGAGCAGGAATGGCCACCCGTGCTCTGCAATAATGAGCTGCATAAATAGTTTTGCATATTCAGCCATCACCACTCCTGTCCTGGCTGGTTTGGAGCCTCCCCTTAAGGAACTCTGAATGCTCTGGGCAGCAACGTGAATAGTTGAGGTACAAAGTTGCCCTAATATTAAGACAGTTACTATTTGAAAACTGACAAAGCTTGTCTGACCACATCATCTTTTTCTCCTCCAAGCTTAAAAGGGTAGAAAAAAGCTAAACCCAGCCTTACTTACTCCTGGTAATTAAAAAGCAGCCAAAAGGGTGATTTTTGCTGCTTCTCCCTTCGTGCTTTGTTTGGGATTTATTTTTTTGGACACATTAACAATCCAGAGTAGACCTTGCTTCTATTTACAGGGCAATCCATGTGTCTGGTGCAGCAACACCAGCCTTTCTGTGCTGCTGTCCTGCTTCAGGAGATGAGTGAGTGCCCACCAGTGCCAGCTCCACCTGACTTCACAAGGACTTGGGTTGCTACAGGGCTCAGCTCACAATCACAACCAGCACAAGCTCAGGTGCAAACCAGACACAGCACATGTCTGGCTGGTTGGTGAGAAATGGGTTTGCAGCGTTAGAATAGGAAGGGCAAGTCTAGAACAATTAGAGCAGCCTTGAAATCACAGCATTAAAAGTTGTAGGTGATGCTCCAAGCAGCCGTATCCAATGACAACGCTGGCTGCTGGCCAGACTCCTGTCTTGATCTCAGCTGTATTCCAGAGATACAGAGCAATACATCAGGGTCCCAGCTCTTCCTGGATAAAAAAACCTCATCTTTTCTCCCAGAGAAAGGAAACTGCACTTTGAATCAGTAGAAATATTAAGAATTGGGATATCAGGAAAATGACAGGAACGAGGAAGTCATTTTTTGGATCGTGCCTTTTCCGTGGAGGTGCCTTAATTTCTCTCTTAGCTGGGATATTGAGAGGAATCTGATTCCTTCAGGAGTTGATCCCATCATCTTGGGGTGTCTCAGAATGCAGCTGAGAGCAGCAGACCCAGAGCATGGTGCTGGGGCTGTTCAGAGAAGCTCAAGGCACTTTGTTAAACCATCGCCTTTGATAACAGGAGCTCCCCAACATCCCCTGCTCAGAAACGCCCGCAGTGAAATGGAGCTGATGAAGCTTTGAAAATCCACAGAGGTGTCAGATGATGGGATGGGGCCTTGGGAAGCCTGGTGGAAATGTCTGTCTCAGAGCTGTGGTGTCGATAACATCACTACCAAAGAGAATCAACACTTCTCCAGCACAGAGACACCTGGGGCTGCACGACAGGAGCAGACCCACCTTGAGCAGCATCATTTTGGTACAAAATAGCTCCCAGCCATGGAGGGGAGGGGAAGTTAAAGGGCCCGTGGTGGGTTCTTTGCATAACAGACAGGAGGTGCAAGGTACATCTCATGAGAGGAACTCCGTTGGGTTCTGTCCTGCTCACTCCTCAGCCCTCAACTCCAGGCTCTGGTGCTGCAGCCTGGGGTGGACGCGCTCGTAGAACAGCAGGTAAGCACTGGAGGAGAGGACCTCTTGGAGGCTGGCTCTGCGGACGGTGTCATCAGAGACCCAGAGCCACTGGCTGCTGGCAGAGAGGGGGCTCCTGGGGCAGGGGGGAGAGCGGCGGTAGGTGACAAAGTGTCCAGAGTGCATGTCTCCATGGTGCACCACCACGGCCATCAGCCGGTAAAGGTAGAGAGGGGAACTGCAGGACAAGGGAGAGAGCAGAGGGTCAGCAGCCCTGCTGGATCACATCCCTGCCAGGAGCAGCCCCACTTGCCTTGTCTTCAGGGGCACGTTGTTTTTAGAGCTGGAAGAGAAAAGCTGCCTGGCAGTTTTCCTCTACACCAAGTCTGCCCTGCAGTGCTGCTTGAGAAAACCACAACCATCTGTTTGAGAAGTTTCTGCTCCTGCATTTTGTGCAGTGTAACTGGTTGAATTCTGCAGCAGCCCCTTTCCATCAGACCTACCCCTGTGCCAGCATTTAGTTCTTAAGTGCTGTTATGGGACAGCAAAGCCATTGTAGAAGAAAGTGTTTGAGCTGTAAAGAGGTAAAATTGCAGGTAATGGACAGACTTTGCTCTGTAAGTGTCTTCACAGCAGACATTTGGCACAAAATGCTTCCAGGCTTCTCGTTTCACACAGTGATGGTGGGAATTGTTTTCCCCATGGGGAAAACATGCAAAGGTGGAGAGAAAAAGTGGTACAGAACTAACTATACATTGGAAACAAGTGAACGTTCTCAAAGGCCAAGAGAAGAGATTATCAGGGGAACCATCAAGGCTGGTTCACTAAGAATCGTGGCAGCTGCAACTTAAATCAAGCTTGTTAAATAGAATGTTTGACAAAAATCTCTAAGAGATCTACAGATTTCTGGCAGTGGTTTTAAAATCAGAGGAAAAAATGAAAGGAAGGGGTAGAGGAAACCAGCAAGAGAAATGATTTACTGCACCACCAACCAGAGAAAGGAGATGTTGGGCTTTGCTTGTAATATATTCTGCTCCCTTTTCTAGCAGAGAAATGAAGTCGAAGACAACCACTAAAAACCAGCCAAGAGAAAAGCCAAAAATTTCTGCACAGGAGCTATGGTAGCTGTTAAATTCTGTGACTGTTCAGACTCGGAATAAAGCCAGAACAAAGGAAGGCATCATGTAAAGGGACAAATCTCTACCTTACCTGCACTCGGGGAATGCAGCAAGTGGAAAAGCCCCTGGGGACATTAAAAATGAAGAGGAGCAGGCACCGTTCATGAAGAGAGGTTTAGTACCAGAGGGTTGCTCTGGATCTGCAAGAGAAAGTAGATACTCAGTAAATTAACTGAAATGCTGCTGTTAGTGTGGCTAATAACAGTGCTCACCACAGAACATGAGGGTGTTTTACTGATTTTAATTCATTACATGCCACAATCCCTTAAGAGGTGCAGAGCAGAATATCCAAACCCAGCAGTAATTACTTCTACATGACACAAACATGGAAACAACCCTGTTTACAGAACATTGAGCTGCCTAAGTGACTGAGCACGGCTAGATTTTGTAATTCTTACAAAGTCACCATTCCCAGCATTCTTTCTGTGCTTGGCCTGAAGCCTTAGAAGAGATCACTAACAAGATAATCCCCAGGACTTCCTGAGTTCAACATTCCTTCATCCTCTGGACAGAAAACACGCACATTCTACGTGATCTGGGAGCTTTTGTTGGTTGGTTTGCAAGTTCTTTCAGTAATAAAACTTGGAATTTTAGTATTTAAATTTCAGTGGTTTAGTATTTAAATATTAGTGGTTTAGTATTTAAATATTAGTGGGTTAGTGTTTACCTTCTCAAAACTGAACTGTGAACTTGGAATGGGGTATCCCAATTGAGTCAGGGAGATGTTGGACAAAGGTTGGACTTGATCCCAGAGGTCTTTTCCAACCTAAATGATTCTGTAGGTTTTCTGTGATGATTCATTATGTTAATTCATTATGATGATTCATTATGAAATGATTCATTAGGTTTTCCAACCTAAATGATTCTATAATGCCTGCATGGAAGGGATTTCTACCTGTCCTCTTCACACAGACCCAAATAAAGATTCTCCTCAGATGTTCATGCTGCAGATTAGAACCTGAAACTTGGAAATCCCCAACAGATTTTCAAAAGAAGCACCTGAAGGTTTTCCTGTTGTCCCATCCTTCGTTCCAGGTGCTGTCTCCTCAGAGTTTCTCTGGTGTGGTTTCTGGAGGGGAACGTGGTACTTGTAGATGTCCATGATGAGGAACTCGTTGAACTGCACGTGCTCGTGGCGCTTCAGGGGAGTGCCCTGGCTCGACCAGCTCAGCCTTTGCAGGTGGATGCACAGACACTGAGGCAGCTTCAGCAAAATGCCAGGGAAAAGGAGAGTGAGAAGATGTTCTCAAGGAAAAACAACCGCTGCTCAAGTTAAAATGGAACTGGTAAGTCTGGTGGGTAAGGGAACGCAGCACTGAACTGTTCCTGTGTGTGCTGCCACCTCTGGGTGAGCTTGTTGGGAGTTGTATCCCCAGGACGTGGCACTAATGAGGTTTCTAACACAGCTCTAGGACACCTCTTGTCAATAGTTTTCTCCAAAGGGATGGAAAATCAATAAAAATACCCCTGTGTTCCTCCAAAGCTGACCTCAGTCTTGTCTGCCTGGGGCTGTGAGGTGGGCAGGAGGACTGGGATTTGTTGGGGTGAGTTGTGAAATATTTGGTAATAATAAATAACAGCTTTGCATGGGGAAAAACAGTCAAGTAGTTACAGATACCTGACAAAGTCATGGCAGGGTTAAACCTCTAGCAATACACACATATTATTATTATTAATCATTATTAATGGTACGTGAGGCTCTTAATTACAGACCTGTTGTCCTCTGTTATATGATTACAGAGCAAAACTGAGAAGAGCTTCTCATATAAACTACCCCTGGTGTTCAGCACCATAGTCACTGGTTTAAACAAGTATTTAGCACGTTCCTTTGAAACACACAGTTGCTGAAGATGCTGCAGATATTGTAGGTATGGATCACTCCACTTGCAGAGGAAATCAAGAATTAACACAAGGTGTATGAACTGAGCCAAACTCCCATTTCAGGGTTTTACTGGGTAAAAGCAGAATGCTCATATTCCTTAAGCTACAGTTTGATCTTTTGCTGAATTGAGGCCTCAATGCTACAAATATTTGATAAATGAGCTTCATTTTGAAGTAAAACATGAAAGAAAACTAATATATCAAGAAGTGGTCATCAAGCAAAGAGCTCAAAGAAAGAAATGAATAAATAAAAGAAATATCATAGGATTATAAACAGATGTGGAGGGTTTGCTGGCCTCACCTTTCCTAACTTTAACTGCTTAACAAACGTTGTTCTCTGGTGTTCTATGCTCTGTCCATTCAGGATCCCTTCTGCCTGAATCTGAAATCAAAGGGAGGAAAATAAAAGTCATTTAATTAACAGAGAGCAGGGCAGGTCTGCACACTGCAGACAACAGAACTGTGCTCAGGACATGAATTACACCTCCAGTTTTCTAGGAACTTCCTCAAGAATTGTTGGCCTAATAGGTCAGAATTCTAGACCAAAATCAAGCAGAAATAACCCAGTCTCTGGGTTTAGGTGTGGTCATTCTGTAGCTGTTTCTGTTGGTTTTCAGACAAAAGACACTTTGGCCCTGTGCTATCATCAAATTACAGGCAACTGTAAAATACTGTTTTAAATATCAGATTTAAATATCAAATTTAAATACATATAAAATGTAAATATTATATATTTATATTTTAAAATTTAAAATTAATTTTTAAAAAACTTAAATAATATAAATATTACATTTTAATATATATTAAAATCAAAATTATATATATTGATATTGAGAGAGAGATATATATAATTGATTAATAATATCAAATTTAAAGATCCCAAATATCTATTTAATACCTGGTAATTACAGAATGAAGTATTTATGAATTTTGTAATATTAGTAATAAATAAAGCTTCAAAATAACTCTATGAGGTAAGAATTCCATTTTAAATATAAGAAACCCCAGGGGCTTTCCTGAACTTGGGAAGGAAGGAGTAGAAAACTGGAGCTGTAATTCTGTCAGCAGGCTCAGAGCAGAGCTGGGAGGTTTATATCAATTAAAATTACTTTGGTGCAGTTGTCACACACAACATCCTTCACAGACTCTGAGGAGATGAAGTGATGGAGGCAGTGGTCCAGTGTCATGGGACGACCCTGAGTTAAAAAAAAACAGGATTATTTGCAGTAATTTTAGGGTGCACAGCACTGAGTGTTGTGAAAGGATGTTTCATCCTTTCTTCCATAGAAACTACAGGACTGCAGACTTATTTATGGAGAAAATGCCTGAATGGCTTTGAGTCCAGAACACTGATAATGGGACTAGAGGGATTTTTCCTTGGCCTGGATTAAACCTGGAAAATGCTGCAGCCTGTAGATATGAACAATAGTCACAGCTCCCCGTGTGACTCCCTTGGTGGGGTTTTAAGCTACACATTCCTGGCCCTGTTGCTGTTTTTCTCTAAAGTTCCAGCACTTCACAGGTCACTTTATGCCCTCTGACCTTCTACCCAGGAGAAATACAGCATTTAATTGAATTCAGGCACTCCCTCCTCTCCTTCCTTCTACATTCTGCCACGTATGAAGGGCATCATCTTCAATGATGGGATAAACCAAGACACAAATAGCAAAAATTGTGTCCAAATCCCAATCCTTGCAGTCCAGGGGTGTATCCTGGGGGTTTGAGTCAGCTTCCATGAGTGCAAGTAGTTGCTACTTGTCTAGAAAGACAAATCAAGTCACAAATGGTTGTGGCTCAAAAACGTCCTGCACATTTTGCCCCCAAAATCTACAATGTTTTGTCACCAGAGAGCCAAAAAGAACTGGAAACCATTTCCAGTTGAAATCCCATGCTCCAGAAGCCTGCACTGGGTAACTTGTGTTTTACCACCACAGACAGAAGGTCACCTTCCAGGACTGCCAGAAGCAGCCCTTGGGATATGATCTGGTCTGTTCAAATTACACAGAAAAGACCAAATACTCCACGAGGAGAAACAGAAAACTCAACTGGTGTCAACAAAGTCCTGCTTGTTGTGCTAACAACAAGTCCTTAGTGATAAGGTCCTGCCTTAGCACAGCTGGTCAGAAAATAAACTCAGTGACACTTGGGCTGTAGCATCTTCCAAGGGCACTAGTGAAGATGAAGGTGTGAGGACAAGGAAGGGGCAGAGTGGCTGGACCCTGCCCCAGCCAGGTTACCTACCCAGGTGGCTGCAGGGATGCTCAGGGAGAGGCTGTCGAAGGTGTCGTACCTCACAGGGCTCTGCAAGAGAACATTTCACACACCCAGGGAGCTGAAACTCCTGATAGCCCCAAAGAAACCCAACCAGCCTCACTCAAGATGAGCGTATGGCCTCTGCTGTCCAGTTATCTGGGGGAATGGGCTCCAAACCACCATGTCCAAGGTGGACAAGGGGCTACCTGGCCTGGTTCTGTTCACTTAAATGTGTCTGCAAGGTTTAGAGAAGTAAAAGTGCTGAACATACCCTTAGAGTTTGATCTACAATGAGATTTACTTTCTGTGTTCGTTCTTTATCCAGGTTGCCTTCACTCCTGGCTCTGGATAATTCTGTGACTGAATTTGGCTTTGCCACCCCAGTGCTGAAGGAACTGCTCCCCCTGCACCACTGCCCATGTGAGTGGCTCTGTTTCCAATACATGTTACCTCTGGTCCTGAACATGACATGTAAGAAGACATCAGTTATTCTGGCTGCTGAGACAGCTGTTGGGTTTCTTTGGTTTTATTCTTTTTATCAAAGCTCACACACAAAGGGGATCAGGCTTTATTGTCCCCACGCCCACGAGACACACGTTCTCCTACCTGGTGCTCACAGTGCTTGCAAACCATGTTGCTGGTCAACCTTCCNAGTTGTATCCCCAGGACGTGGCACTAATGAGGTTTCTAACACAGCTCTAGGACACCTCTTGTCAATAGTTTTCTCCAAAGGGATGGAAAATCAATAAAAATACCCCTGTGTTCCTCCAAAGCTGACCTCAGTCTTGTCTGCCTGGGGCTGTGAGGTGGGCAGGAGGACTGGGATTTGTTGGGGTGAGTTGTGAAATATTTGGTAATACTCAATAAATAACAGCTTTGCATGGGGAAAAACAGTCAAGTAGTTACAGATACCTGACAAAGTCATGGCAGGGTTAAACCTCTAGCAATACACACATATTATTATTATTAATCATTATTAATGGTACGTGAGGCTCTTAATTACAGACCTGTTGTCCTCTGTTATATGATTACAGAGCAAAACTGAGAAGAGCTTCTCATATAAACTACCCCTGGTGTTCAGCACCATAGTCACTGGTTTAAACAAGTATTTAGCACGTTCCTTTGAAACACACAGTTGCTGAAGATGCTGCAGATATTGTAGGTATGGATCACTCCACTTGCAGAGGAAATCAAGAATTAACACAAGGTGTATGAACTGAGCCAAACTCCCATTTCAGGGTTTTACTGGGTAAAAGCAGAATGCTCATATTCCTTAAGCTACAGTTTGATCTTTTGCTGAATTGAGGCCTCAATGCTACAAATATTTGATAAATGAGCTTCATTTTGAAGTAAAACATGAAAGAAAACTAATATATCAAGAAGTGGTCATCAAGCAAAGAGCTCAAAGAAAGAAATGAATAAATAAAAGAAATATCATAGGATTATAAACAGATGTGGAGGGTTTGCTGGCCTCACCTTTCCTAACTTTAACTGCTTAACAAACGTTGTTCTCTGGTGTTCTATGCTCTGTCCATTCAGGATCCCTTCTGCCTGAATCTGAAATCAAAGGGAGGAAAATAAAAGTCATTTAATTAACAGAGAGCAGGGCAGGTCTGCACACTGCAGACAACAGAACTGTGCTCAGGACATGAATTACACCTCCAGTTTTCTAGGAACTTCCTCAAGAATTGTTGGCCTAATAGGTCAGAATTCTAGACCAAAATCAAGCAGAAATAACCCAGTCTCTGGGTTTAGGTGTGGTCATTCTGTAGCTGTTTCTGTTGGTTTTCAGACAAAAGACACTTTGGCCCTGTGCTATCATCAAATTACAGGCAACTGTAAAATACTGTTTTAAATATCAGATTTAAATATCAAATTTAAATACATATAAAACGTAAATATTATATATTTATATTTCAAAATTTAAAATTAATTTTTAAAAAACTTAAATAATATAAATATTACATTTTAATATATATTAAAATCAAAATTATATATATATAGATATTGAGAGAGAGATATATAATTGATTAATAATATCAAATTTAAAGATCCCAAATATCTATTTAATACCTGGTAATTACAGAATGAAGTATTTATGAATTTTGTAATATTAGTAATAAATAAAGCTTCAAAATAACTCTATGAGGTAAGAATTCCATTTTAAATATAAGAAACCCCAGGGGCTTTCCTGAACTTGGGAAGGAAGGAGTAGAAAACTGGAGCTGTAATTCTGTCAGCAGGCTCAGAGCAGAGCTGGGAGGTTTATATCAATTAAAATTACTTTGGTGCAGTTGTCACACACAACATCCTTCACAGACTCTGAGGAGATGAAGTGATGGAGGCAGTGGTCCAGTGTCATGGGACGACCCTGAGTTAAAAAAAAACAGGATTATTTGCAGTAATTTTAGGGTGCACAGCACTGAGTGTTGTGAAAGGATGTTTCATCCTTTCTTCCATAGAAACTACAGGACTGCAGACTTATTTATGGAGAAAATGCCTGAATGGCTTTGAGTCCAGAACACTGATAATGGGACTAGAGG
>VYZX01019817.1:214336-276151 GCA_013401335.1 Brachypteracias leptosomus | reverse complement strand
TGTGAAGGGCTGTGCCAGGCTGGGCATGGCAGTGGTGGAGTCCCCATCCCTGGAGGGGTTTCCAGGGTGTGGAGATGTGGTGCTGAGGGACAGGGGTTAGTGGTACTGGGTTAATGATTGGAATTGATGATCCGAAAGGTCTCTTCCAACCACAACCATTCAATGATTCTCTGCTGTCATTTTCTGCAAAGCCCCTCATCAAAACCCAGCAGTTCTGCCGTTCCCCAGGAGACCCTAAACCAGCCCATCTAAACCAGCTGGGCTGGGATTTATCTCTCCATCCTCTCAGCTTCATTTTTCCCCTAATCTGGGATGTNGAGCCGAGCCCAGCCGAACCTCTCCGAACGGAGCCGAGCCCAGCCGAGCGGTTCCCGCCGCCGGAGCTGTCCAGCCGCCCGCCCGCCCGCAGCCCCCTCAGCCGTTCCCCGCCATGCGAGAGCGATGAGAGCAGCTCCTGCGGAGGCAGCCCGGCAATGGAGGATGATTTATTCCAGCTCAGACAGCTGCCGTGAGTAGCAGCGGGGCTGCGCAGGGCTCCTTCTCCGCGGGCTGCGGGGAGATGGGTGAATCCCGGGGATTTTTCGGGGGAATATCGGTGGGAAGTGCCTTAGGCCCTGGGAAACAGGCCATTTTCCTTCCCTCCCTCAGCATCCCGGGGGCATGCAGGGAGCCGTTTCTTACATAAATTCACTCAGTCTTTATTTTATTGTATTTTTTTGGCATGAACTTGGTGGTGGTAGAAATAAGGAGGGGGTGGAATAAACCCAGGGGAGCACCAAGGGGTTTGTGGAGGGGAAGCGTTGCTCTTGCATGGGCAGGGTGGGTTGCATCTGTAAATAAGGCTGGGCTGGGGAAAGCACCTTCCTGGGCTTCCTTGGCTTCCTCAGCATCCTCCTGCATGCCATGGACTGATTGCAGATCAGCCCTGTCTTTGCAGAGCTGAGTGTCACCCCTATTTGCTGGCTGGAGGTTTGTGAGCAGCAGACCCTGCTGCACAGGGGAGATGCTGTTATTTGTGAGGAACTGTTGGGATGTGTGTACAAAAAGGTGATAGAAGCCTTGCAGCCTTTTCCCCACCAGTGAAATGCAAAATGCAGCCTTTAAAAACAAGAGCGTTCCTCCCAATGCTCCATTATCAGGTGCTTTGAAACCTATTCCTGGTTATAAATCATCGACGCCACAAGGCAGGGAATAAATACTTAAAGTTGGCTGTAAATATTAATGAGCTCATGTCAATGACAGAGCAAACTGTCCCGTAGCATGTCTAATAACTTGGGGAGGTGGACATGGGCTCCTGTGTTTGAATGCATGGCTTGGATGCATTCAGCTTGGTGGTAAAAGAATAAGTGGTGATTTCATGAGGCCATTTTTCCCAGTCTTTAAAACCAAACCACCACAGAAAAACGTTCTGAAGAACCTCTCAATGTAGGAGTAATTAGACTTATCCAGTGCTGTGAGATCTGGCAAACAAATGCAGCTCTCCGAGATGTCTCAGCTGTGAAGGATTTTGCACAGTAAAGATCACTGGGTGTGTTTTTCTTCATTTGTGCCAATTTGTTTCATAGGTTCCTAAGTGATAAAGATATTTTTTAATTTCCTGTGGTGGGGAATATGGGCAGACAGCTCTTTACTCAGATTGCTGTTGGAGTGCTTAGAGTTTTCAGATCAGTCACTGCCTTTGTATAGTGCCTGGAACCACCATCTCCAGAATGATCTGTTCTGAAAGTGCTTCAACAAATATTACAAAAGAAGCAACAGTCATAGAGGAGTTTGGGATCAGGTACTTTAAAGTCAGGAAGGTTTTTATTGGCACATTTCTTTTGTGTGTATCTTACTAGGACACTGAACAGCTACCAGCATAGGGTGTATGAGTGATTTTCAGTCATAATCCCATGGGATAATGACACTTTAGACCTCCAGAAATCTGAGAAAAATGTGTCCATATAGTTCAACGAATTCTGCACCCAGCTTTGGGACTGCTGAAGTTATAGTTTTAATAGTTATAGTAATAGTCTTCCCTTGAAAAAACACAAATATCAAAGTTTACTTCCTGTATAGTTGAACCAGGTGCTTGTAAAGCTTTGGCAGAGGAGATATGAATGGTACTTTGATATTAATTGCCCTTTGTAACAAAAAAGTCATCCAATAGTCAGTGGTTGTTTGCTGAGGGTCTGTATTTTGTAGGTCATATAAGGATTTTACCTTCAGTGATAATTATAACAGGAGAGTAATAATTCCTTGTATTTGTCCTAGGGTCAGCAAAAGAAAATTAAAACCAAGATTGTTGTCCTGAGGTTAAAAAACAATCAGATTGAGTGAATTTGTGATTGAGTTTCTCAATGGAACTAAATATGAAGCTGAGTTTCACTGTTTGCTTGTCTTTTCTTACAACTGAGAGGACCCTCTGCATACCCCAGATCAAATTGTGAGAGAAACCCCAGTTTCACTGCAGCCAGTGTGATTTTCATGCTCCTTTCAGAGACCTGGGGTTTTGTTCTGTGTTCTTACGTTTAAGATCTTCAACTGTTATCTCAGAAAACAAAATTTGTGACTCTGTTGTTTGTCTGCCAAGACATAAAGGCCAGAGAAGAGCTTTCAGTTTCCTGCTGCAGATGAGAGCATTGCTGAAGTAGTACAAGGAGTATTTGCCCCCTGTTTACCTGAAATACTCATCCCCAAACACCTCAGCAGCCTGCAGAGCAGCTGTCCCAAAGATGGGTGATAACCTCACAGGGTGGGCACTGTCCCCTCTCTCTTGAGCTTGCTGCCAGACTGCGTGCAGCTCCCCCATGGGATGTGCTCAGGCACATAGTGTATGTGCCAGGACTGTGAGAAAAAAATAAAAATACTCTTATTTTGTATCCCTCTGCTTTAGATTTCTACAGGGGTGAAATCCTGCACTGGACTGACTGACTGGTTGTGGCCAGGACATCCTCTCTTTGCAACCAGCCCAGATGTTCATTCCTCCATCCTCTTGTCCACCACTGGACCAAAAATCCTTTACAGGAGTTTTGTCCTTTGCCCTTTTTCCTTCCTTTACTGGTGGGAAATGGGCCTGCTCTGTGTACACGAAGCATTGCAGAGAATCACTCTCACCAAAACATGGATGTTGTGTCAGTTTGGCAAAGTTCTGCTTCCACGTCCTGGTCTCTCCATGGCCTCGCTGCAGAGATGAGATGATTGTCCCCCAGCTAGTGCCAGGAGTGCTGTAAAATGCTGTGAGTGTGACACTCATGTGACAATTGTGGTGCCACATGCCAGGGCTGTCACTGGCAGGCTGGCACACTCCACTCCTGACTTGGCCCATGAAAAACAAACCATCCTTTGATTCACTTCCTTATTCTGTTCCCCCTCATTACCCGAGAGAGTCAAAAACGCACAGATGAGCCAAGTATTGGAAATCAAATTGTTTCTTAAAATACAGGTATTTAATTAATTACATGATATTAAAGACTTCAATTTAGGCTGAGAGATGAAAGCAACCAGAGTCACAGAATCATCATCATCATCAGGGAGAAAAATCAATCAATTCACTGAATTATCTTATGAATTGGAAGGTGAAAAAGAAAAGCCACAATGTTCTCTGTGAGTGTGAGATGGAGACAGTGGGGGGAAACTTGGCTGCTCTTGGAGGGCTTCAAGATGAACCCAATGTGGCTTTGACCTGGAAGAGTCCCACCAAAGAATTAACCCTTGTTTCTGTGTTCTTAGGGTGGTCAAGTTTCGGCGCACCGGGGAAAGCTCGAGGTCAGACGAGGATGTCATCTCAGGAGAACATGAAATCCAGATTGAGGGTGTTCGGACAGAGCTAGAGCCTGTGGAGCTGGAGGATGGAGCTGCAGTGCCCAAAGAGTTTGCCAACCCCACTGATGGTGAGTGGCTTGCTTGGTTTCCCCTGAGGAGGAAGGTGTGGCCCCCTCAGCTCAGTCATGGTGCAGCCACGTTGGGTTTCGAGGAGTTAAAGCTGCTCAGATAAAAGAAGGAAACAATAACACAGGTAAATGATGTTACACCTGGAAAGCATGGGTTAGTTCCTCTGTTCTCTGAGGGTGCTAAAGGTGTGTTTGGTTTTATTTTACCAGTAATAGGACTTTTTAAGGAGCTGTGTGTCCAGTTGTGTGTATTTCATACACGAGATTTGACTCTGTTTCCTTTGGAAGTCCTAAAACTGAGCCAGGTTTTTGGGAGCCAGGGCTGAGCCTCTGATACCCAGTTAAAAAGTAATTGCATTCATGGAGATGCTGTCTCAAGGGATGGACTTTACTGGAAAGGAATCCACCTCTGCCCTGGCATTGTTTTCTTCCTAGATACTTTCATGGTGGAAGATGCGGTGGAAGCCATTGGATTTGGGAAGTTCCAGTGGAAGCTCTCTGTTATTACAGGATTGGCATGGGCAAGTAATTGTTCTCAAGGTCAATTGCATGATCATGGGGCAGGGAATCTCTGTGATCTCCTTAATGTAGCAAGTCTCTGTTGGCAAAAAGGCTCCAAAAGGGTAATTGCACAAGAAAGAGGGAATTTTACTTGAAATTCTACGTATAAGGTTACAACCAGCCATGGTTTGGATCCTGTCAGTAGTTGATCTACAGCTGATCTATCAATATATTTGCTACAAATCCAGAAGTGGTGAATAAGGGAGAAAGGGAATAAGTTACTAAACATTGTGACAATCAGAAATCAGTTTAAAAGTGTGTTTGTTTCTACACTGTGGCCACCCTCTGTACCTGGCAGAGGGAAATGTTTGTTTCACCTGCAGGGCAGGAGTGGCACAGAGCAAACACTGTTCATTGACTGCTATGACAATGTGATTTTCAGGCAGTTCTTTACCTGTGCTTCTCTCTTCCCCTTGTAGATGGCAGATGCTATGGAAATGATGATTTTAAGTATCCTAGCTCCTCAGCTGCACTGTGAGTGGCGATTACCAAGCTGGCAGGTTGCATTGCTCACTTCGGTAGGAAAATTAACTGACAGCTCCTGTTTTCTCTAAGGTTTTTCCACTCTTTGTTGTCCCAATGTGATGCTTGATATCCCAGAGTTAACTCTGTCCATGGCCTTTGCAAATTGCCTTTGGCTCGGAAGAATTGATGAGGCTTTTTAAAAGCCAGAGCTTGAAGAAATGAAACTTGGGGAGAACTGAGGAAGTTTTGCAAGTTTCAGGTTGAAAGTTCCATGTGATTTCCAGGAAAATACATGAATTGACTCAGACATCCTAAAATTCAAACCACTTGGTTAGGGGAAAAAAGGATTGGTAAATTTTGACTGTCTTTCTTGAAGATGTTTCTCTCTCACCACATTTAAGCTCACCTGTACACATGCAAACAGGGAGTGTGAGAGAGAGCAAGCAGTCACTTTCTGAGGTGGATCATCCAGTGACCTTTGCAAGCAGAGCTCTTGTAATTCCACCTCAAAGTATGGGGCTGTAGTGTTGAAAAAGTGCAGTGCTTTTAGGGAGAAGAAAACTAGTTTCCTCTCTCACTACAGAAGCAACTATACTTTCTGGTGTCACCTCTGAAAAGGGTGCAATATGTTTGCATTAACACCTCAGTCTTTTTTCAGACTTTTCTAAAGTTGTAAGATCTAATTTTATCCCCATTCAAGTCTGGGAAGCAGAACAAAGATTATTTTGTGGGTTATGAAAACCTTTCAGCAAAAAAACCCTCAACTTTGAAACAAGACAATGATTTCCATTTAGTGATTGACATTTCCTATAATTCATTTTCTTCTGTTCATCAAAAGCTCAGAAATATTCAGCACTGATCCACAAACCAGCAGGTAGGATAAGGGGGAGGTGATCCCAGGAGGCCTGGTGGAGATATGTTGTGTTTAGAGTCCTGACCTCAACAAAAACAAGGGAATATGTGCCCACCATGGGCCAAGCTGAGAGACCTCGGCTTGAACAGTCTGCTGAGACTCATCCCCATTCCTGGGCAGGGGCAAATTCCCTTCCCACTCAAGGGAAGTGAAGTTTGTGACTTTTGAAATTACCTTTAACAGTCTCTACTGCAAAGGAATTATACCCAGAGCACTTGGACATTTTGCTCTGTTGTTAAAGCTGGAATTTTCTAGTTTTGAACTTGTGTTCTGTTTGCTGTCCAAAGGAGATTTTCCCTTGTCTTGTTAAGAGGAAGATTATTTTCCTTCTGGTGTTTCACAGGTGGTGTTTGTGGGAATGATGTCCAGCTCCACCCTCTGGGGAAACATTTCAGACCAGTATGGCAGAAAAACAGTAAGTGTTCAGCTTCTGGTGGAATATTTCTAATACTTTACAGTGTGGATGTCTCAGGGCATGATCTTCACAGATGTCATTGTCCACGTGTGTGAGGCAGAGTTAAGCAGAGCCAAAATTGACCTTTCATGAAATAAAAGAAGTTGAAGCTTCACGTTGCACTTTGTTCATTTGTGTCACAGCAGAAACTTTTGTGCTTGTGCTTGTTTGTTAAATGCAGGGCCTGAAGATCAGCGTGTTGTGGACACTCTATTATGGGATCCTCAGTGGTTTTGCACCAGTCTACAGCTGGATCTTGGTGCTGAGGGGCCTGGTGGGCTTTGGGATTGGAGGAGTGCCTCAGTCGTAAGTAAATATTCACAAGTCCAGACTTTCTCTTTTCTGTGTATTTTTTAAATGCTTATGTCCAGTTGAAGTGTCTCTGTTCAGTTGACCTAACCTTGTTTTTTATGAGGTAGGTCATGGCCTAAACTCTTGCATTTAGGGGCAGAGCTGAGCCCCTAATTTCACATCTATTATTTCACATCTGAAGCTGAACTGGAATCCCAAACACACCCCCAGACCTGGGGCACTGAAGATTCCATGACAAGTTTCTCACAAGGAGGTAGTGCCAGGATATCTCTCTATTACTGGGTCATTCCATTCAGTGAAGGGGAAGATCTCTAAATTTTCCACCTGGAATAAATAGCTCTGCTCCAGGCTTTTAATTATAGATGTAAAGGGAAGAGCAGAGCCATTCTCTCTCTGCATAGTCTTTTATCCTTACTAATAATTGATATCTTGCCCCGTGGAGGTGCTGGTTTGGAGCAGTGATGGATGGCTCGTAGGCATCTTCAGGAGGCAAGTCAATATCCTCTCTTTTCTATTGCCATCCCCAGATAAAAGATTCAGAGCTGAGATGGCACATCACAGTGTTATTAATTTTCTTTTACTGCTCTCCTGCCCACCTTTAAAGCTGCACAAAAACACCATGTGTATGTAAAACAGAAAAGTCCTTGGCCTGCTGGGTATTGACCAACGTGTGGTGGTTTCTGCCAGGCACTTCTAGCAGAGCACAACTGGAATGAGGGAGGAGAACAGCAAAGACAAAGCAGCAGAGTTTGTGAGCCTTGTGCTGCTAACATCTATTACTGGTGGCATTTAACAGAGGGATGGGAAGTGCCCAACCACTCCCTCACTTGGTGAGGGACAGGAGCTCCCAGTGGGTTCCACTGCTGCTGAGTCTGGTTCTTGTTCTAACTGAACTAGTGATTCCTTTGACAGAGGAGGAAATATGTATGAAGCAGGGAAATCAGCTCTTTTCTAGTGTCCTTAAGTAGGCTCTGGAGCTTTGGCTGTGAGGGGCTGAATTCAGTGGATCTTTATCATTTTATATTCTGTAGTGGGTGTGAGAGAGGATTTTATGAAAGGTGCTGTTAAAAAGCAAGCACCCAACAATAATGAATTAACTGACTCCAGCAGCTATCCCTCTACTGGAGCTGCACCTGAGGAGCTGTGGCCCCTGCTCTGGGAATTTTCTGCAGGATATTCTGAGTGTTCATTCCCATTCATATCCAGGCTTGCAGAGATGTGAAGTATTCTCCTAAGACACCAGTTCTGCACAGTGTTCATCAGCTCCTGGGCTCTGCTGAGGTATCCAGGGGGCTGCTCTGCATCTCCTGACGTGATTTGACTTCCTCCTCCTCTTAATCACTCATTAATATCATTGTGTGCAACTTGGTGCTTGGATGAGCTGGGCCCTGGGAGGCCACTCAGCTCAATCCACTGTTTGTCAAGGCAGGAGGAGGTTTGTCACAAACATCACAGAAAGCCCGAGGAGTTTAGGGGTGGCAATGGGGTGAGTCAATGGAATGCAAGCAGAGTGGGAGCAGAGAATGACACATCTTACCAGAGGGCTGAAGAAGATGTGGGAGCCTTGCCCTCATCCTCAGGAAACACACCCAGAGAAGCTGCTCCATTGCTCTTTGGCACAGCCATGAAGCAGAGACTCTGCAGAGCTAGACAATGTCTTTTAGAATCCCCACAATAAAAGAGTGCAGATTATTTTATACCAGTCCCAGCATCAGACCTTGAAGGTATTCACCTCTTGGAGGACTGAAACCTGTGGGATTCTGAGCCAGCTCTAAAGCCCTGAAGAAACACTTGACCCAGCAAGAGTTTGTGTTGAATGCTGGTGGATCACACTGAGAATAACTGTCCCAGAGCAGAGCAGGGAGTGAAAACAATGCACACCAAGACATGGTGCATTTAGCTGGGAGCTGTAGGGTTACAAAATCACAGGAGCAGAGCAAATCCTGTCCTCCACTGTTTTGTTCTGGTGAGAAAGGGGAGTGTGAGTCAGTGTCCACAGTCCTGCTGCCTGGGGGCTGGGAAGGGGTTTGTGTTACTGCTGTGGGTTTGTCAGCTTGAATAAAAGATGAAATGTTTGAATTTCTCTCACTGTGCTAACCTGACATTTCTCTCCATGTTGACTCTTCACAGGGTGACCTTATATGCTGAATTCCTTCCCATGAAAGCCAGAGCAAAGTGCATCTTATTAATAGAGGTGAGCAGTGTAGCTGTTTGTGCTGGGCCTCAGGGGGACAGATTCTGCTGCTGGGTCCATCCACTCAATCCTGCTGACTGGAAACATCCCACATCACTGCAGGCAAACCTTGATTGTCCCAGTCAGAGTGGAGCTGAGGTTACCCCCACACACTGATGCTTGTTCTGGTCCAAGCATGAAGCATCCATGTAACACTCCACTTTTTGCTGAACCTGCCTTTTTGCCAATGAACTTGCATCAAAGGGGGAACATTTGGGTGTCAGCTGATTTCATGGTGAAATTCATCTGCAACTCAGTCCTGGATAGTGGAGAACTGACTGTTCAGTAGATGCAGGACTAAATTAGCTTCTCATACTCCATCCAAATGTGTCAAAGTCACAGAAAGCAGAATTTTGCCCTGTAAATACTTTAAGGCAAGATTTGCAGCCCTTTTTTGGGTGGTTGAAGGGTGAGAGGACAGCACCATGGCCTGCAGCACTCAGCAGCCTTGTGGAAAACCTCACCCAGCTCCAAAAGCTTCTCCGTGCTAAACCAGCCTCCTTCAGTTGATGAATCTTTCATAAATAGTGTCCAGCAGATGAATTTCTCCTTTCTGTGTCTCTGCTCTCCTGCCACAGCTTGGCTGCCTGTGAGCAGCCCTGGGTTAGGGGTATGTTGTGAGCATTAAATAATGGCCTCATGAACTGAAGGAGAATGATCCTGCCTGGGTGGGACATGCAGGAGGGTGCCAGCTCCACCACTTGCTCAGAAGGGATCAATTCCTTCTTTCATCTGCAGGCCAACCTCTGTGGCTTTGGTGAGGAGACAAACACCATCCATCTCGTGGTGGTAGCTGGGAATCATGCTCATAAATATATTAATAGTCATTTTGCTTGAGAAACACCCAAGTGATGAGTTTGTTCCTTAGGAGAAGCTCCCTGCAATTAAACCTGAGCAAGAGAAGCAATGCTGGGTTTCCAGACATGAACACCTCCTCTTTTTCTACATTTAAACAATCCCCTTAAAATTAATCCAGGCAGAGGTGCACGTTTGGAATGTCTCTGGTGTTTCCCTCTCCTGCTGTCCCTGGAGAGCACATCTTGGGAGGTTCCAAAGAAGGAGAGCTCTTATTCTTGCTTGTGACTGTTTCTTTTCCCCCTGGCAGGTCTTTTGGGCCATTGGGACAGTGTTTGAGGTCCTCCTGGCAGTGCTGGTGATGCCCACCCTTGGCTGGCGGTGGCTTCTCATTCTTTCTGCCCTCCCTCTTCTGCTCTTCGCTGTGCTCTGCTTTGTAGGTATCCTGTCAAGGGTGTTCCATCCATCTGCCAGTCCTCTGCCTCAGCCTGGGGCCTGATTGAAGGAACTCGGGACAGTTTTGAGCTCTCTGTTGGTGTCTTCTTTGAAATCATGACAAAAATGCTGCTGTTTCCACAGGGCGCTAGTAAAAACATTCCAGGGAGAGCTGGGTTATGTGGCTGGAGTTGCCTGAGGACAATGATGGGCTGGAATTTTGTGAGAGCAGATCAGGCCTGGAATCCTCTCCAGTTTAATGACTTAGTTTTAACCAAGCTCAGTAGAATCCACATTTTATTAAAAGCTCTTCCTATTCCCCTGATTGCTCTGTAGATTTTTGGATTTATGTGGACAAAATAATAACTTTTATAATATATAATATATATAATCCACCCAAATCAGGGGTAAAACCTGCATGGTGCAGGTTAGATTCTAAGATGTGTATGAGTTAAACCTGAGCTTCAGTGCTTTATTAGGTGATACATTTGCCAATCACTCAATCTTCTCAAAGATATATCATAGAATGGTTTGGGTTGGAAAAGACCTTAAAGCTCCTCTAGCTCCTGCCCTGGGCAGGGACACCTCCCACTAGACCATGTCCTGTTTCCTTGCCAGGCTGTTCAGCAGCTCTGATTGTTCCATAGTCACTGTTTTTCAGAAATTGGGCAGGTTATACAGGTGTTAACATGCTTAAAAATGCAGATTTTGGAGTGCCTCAAGCTCCTCCTTCTCTGCCCTGGATGCTTTGCCTTTCCTGCTGAGAAGGCCTCAGCAGAGGCTGCAGAAATACCTGACATTCCTCAAAAATAAACCTGAAGGGAGAGATTTTAGGCTGGAGTGCTGATGTTATGATGAAAATGGCATTTTGCAGTTTCTTAAAGCCTCGTGAGGAGTTTGTCACGGGGCAGGAAGGTGGTTCATGGGTAGGGAGGTTCTCTGGAGTGTTTGAGGTGGGCTCTGGAGCTGCAGTCACTGAGGTTTCCCCCAGAGAAGCTCCCTGGTTGGTTCATGGCTGTGGTGTTGACATCACTGTGTGTGTGATCTGCTCTGCTCCCTTTAGTGGCTGCCAGAAAGTGCCAGGTATGATGTTTTATCTGGGAATCAAGAGAAAGCAATTGCCACTTTGAAGAGGATAGCCACGGAAAATGGAGCCCCAATGCCCCTGGGGAAATTAATTATTTCCAGGCAGGTATGTACAGGGAACAGGCACATTAATAACTGGGATACCATCAGGCTGGGCTGCACTTTTATAAGGGGATCATCAATGTTAAGTCTCATTTTAATGTCTCAACCAGTAATAAAAGATGAAATGATCATAGATGCCTCTTTCAGGGTGAGGAAGAGTTAGTTTCTTGGTTTTATTTACATGAAAAGGACCTTTAAAGTGGGCATTAATGTTATTTACCCTCACTCTAAGACCCTGTTGCTAAAGCAAATCAAACTTGAGGCTACCAAAGAACCCTGATCAGAATTCCCAGATCTGGGCTCAGGAGACAAGGGGGAATTTGACTCTTTAGCAGCACCTCATTTTAATTAAATTTAATCTGATTTTAATCCTGATTTTCTGGAGCTGGAAAGCTGCAAGCTCCTGTGCAGGGAGTCATTTACTTCTGAGCTGCATGTTACTGTACAAATGGCACTGGATTTTTTTTTAATTTCAGCTTTCTATGGCCAACTTTTCAGCAGAGAAAGCAGCTCTGCCTTTACAGAACAAAGGGCAGAGGTTTATAAGGAAAGAAAGTGTGGAGGAAGAGTGTGCCCTGTGCATGAGCTGCTGCTGTTGTGCTCCTAGAGAATCCCCCTTGCCAGAGGGATTCTGTCCTTGGGTGCCAGCTCCAGTGTGGCTCCAAACCCTCCTCCTGAGATGCAGCAGCTAGTGCTGTGTGTTGTGTTGTCCCCTGTGTCCCCCACTCCAGCACCACTGAGTGTCCTGATCACCTGATTTCTGCCTGTTTCCAACAGGAAGACCGAGGGAAGATGAGGGACCTTTTCACCCCCCATTTTCGATGGACCACGTTGTTGCTCTGGTTTATATGGTAAGAGGAAATAATTGTGCCAGCACAACCCTAAATGGGTTTTGATGGAGCTCTTTGGCCAGTATCACTCAAACGCAGCAGTTTCCTCCTCAAAAAAAACCCCAGCCTGTATTGATTTATCATTTATTAACCACCCAGTCATGAGCATTCTCAGCCTAATTGCCCTTTCATTTTCTGAACGCTGATAGGAAATAACACTTGGTGGAAATCCTCACCCAGTGGGTCCACTTTTGATTCATGTTGTTTGCTGCAGGTTTGCCCAGCTGAGATTTCCTCTCTCCTTTCCTTCCTTGCAGGTTTTCCAATGCTTTTTCATATTATGGGTTAGTTTTATTAACTACAGAGTTCTTTCAAGCAGGAGACGTCTGCAGCAGTGAGTACTAGTCCATCTTGTCTTTTTAAATACACCCTCTTTAAGTGGGGGAATATCTTTAATTAGATATTAAGCTGTTAGTTTGGAAAGGGCTGTGGCTGCCAGCCTTAATTTGGAGGCATCCACTTAGAGGGTTACTTATTTTAAACATTTTTGATGTTTGATTTTGATTTTTCCTCATCTCCTGCACAACGCAGAGAGGTCCTGCAGTGCCCCTGAGCCCCAAATGTAAACCAGCAAGACAGTCTTCAAGGGGGTCCTGTTAGGAAAAGCATCTGTTCTCCTTGAGAAAAAAATAAATTGATGGAATAAATGTAAGTTTCCAGATTGGACAGGCCTAATTAGTTCAGAGACAGAGAGAACTGCTGCTGCTGTGGAGCTCCCAGCTTCTCACAATGTAGGACCTGCTGAGAAAAAATAATGGTAGGAAACCATCCCCTTTGTGTTGCAGATTTTGGTGTTAAAAAAAAAAAAAAAAGTGCTTTGAGCACATTAAGAAGAGGCTTGAAAAATTTAATTCCCTCTGGGGGGGGCATGATTGTATTGAGAACAATTGTAATTAATGAAAACTGTCTGATAGCTGGGAAATGATGGGAAGAAGGTGGGTGTTGCTGGGAGGAGACACAGACCCCAGCTTGTAGAAGGGTGTGTTAGGTTTTTGAGAGGGCTAACTCTGGGCAGCCTCCACAGAGGAGCAAGGACCCTTCAGGACATCCCTTCTATCAGTTTCAGCAGTGATCAAGCCACAGCAGGAGCAGAGCAAGGGAAGCAGGGAGGAGATTACTGAGAATATATTCAATATTTGCTTTTTATTTTCTTTTTCCTCCCACAGTATCCAGCAGAAGGAAAGAAGTGCAAGCCAAGTGCAGCCTGACCTGTGAGTACCTGACAGAGGAAGACTACACTGATCTGCTCTGGACAACTCTGTCTGAATTCCCTGGTGAGCAGCACTGGTTCCACTGCTGAATGGGCAATGGGATCTTCCCTCTGGCCTCAGACCAATGTATTTCCCCCACCCAGGAGCTCCTTGCTGGCCCTGCTGGATGTGTGCAGTGCACACAGCAGCTGCAGCTCTCTCTCCACTGCCCCTGTGAGCACTACAGATGAAATCACTGGTAATTGTTTTGTGCAGCTCTAATGGCCCATCTGATGAGGGACTCCATCCAAGCAACGTCTTGGGCGTGCAGAGGAGGAGTAACTATTAAATCCAAGGGGCAAAATCACTTGAACTTTCATTCATAAGTGACTTTCCAGAGGTATTTTAAGAGGATCGTGGGTCTAATGAATCAATGGGGAACTTGCTCCTGAAATGTGCAGCCCCAGCCAGGATTTTTGGTCACCTCCAGTGGATTTCCATGAAGAGTCAAGCACTATAGTGTGTAACAGCTGCTGTCTCCTCAGCTCTCTCAGTGTTAATCTGTTTGAAATGATGCTGTGAGGCAGCAGGCAGGGTTTTCTCACTGCTCTGGGTTATAGTTCCAGGGACAAATGCTCAAAGAGAAGCCATTTAATTGGTGAAAAGTTGTAAATCTGTGATTGATAAACACCCATAGTTGCTACCTAAGAGGACTGTCCTGCAGTTGTTCTGGGGAGGGTGTCAGTGGGCAGCAAAGAGAGCGTGTGCTCTTTGAGTATGACACTGGCAGCTCCAATGCTTGGATAATCCCTACACATCAGCTTTTCAAAGGATAGGGAGAAGTTGCCTAAGAGAGAGAACTTCACATTGTGAGACTTCCTGAGCTTATCTATTGCCTTTATCAAAGAGCAGGTGAGAAATAATTTGATACAGCATATAAATAACACGATGGAGAGAAAATACTCAGTTCTAGAGAGCCACAATGGAAAGAAAATAGTTCTGGAGAGCCCCTAAATCTAAAACTAGGGAGGTGGGCAGGGAACAATGGCCAGAAGCTGAACCAAAGCTGTTCCAGGGAGACTTAAGGCATGTACTTGGAGCATTCCTGTTGGTAACCACACCAATATTCGGTGGTCAGCACATGTCAGAGTTGATTGCTCTCCCTTTGATTGCTGCCTCTGCCAGCAAAGTGTTTTAAAGAAGGAGAGAACAACATTTCAACCCAGCCTATGTCAAAATGTAGCTGCTTCAACCTCCACCTTTGCTCAGACCCCAAGGATCATCCTGTCTCCCCCCCCCAGGTGTGCTGGTGACGCTGTGGATCATCGACCGGATCGGCCGCAAGAAAACCATGGCCCTGTCCTTCCTGGTCTTCTCCTTTTGCAGCCTGCTGCTCTTTCTCTGCGTTGGAAGGTGAGTGAAGCACAAACAACTGGTGTCTCTGCTTCATCCATGTTCTCTCTTGGTTGTGGTGGTTGGAAAAGCCATGAGGTGGCCGTGCTCAGCTGGAGAAAGAATTAAGGCTGGTCTTAGGTTTTCTCACCAGAGTTTGGGAGGAAACTGAAAGAAGCAGGAGAGGAGAAATCCTTGTGGACAGAGCAGTCCAGAGGGAAAAATAGGAGTAGGAAGAAACCACTGGAGTAGATGGACCCTTGGAGCTCGATGCTGGCATTGTAGATACATGGGGCTCAGCTTTCAAAAGAACCTGAGTCCCCATTTTTGTGGAGTTTGATATCTGTCCATGCAGATTTTTGAAAGAACAACTCAGTTGGCAGCTCTGCCCTTGAATCTTAGTGGTACCAAACTTCAAGCCGAGCTCTGAGGGTCTGGCTCCAACTGTTTGAGGCCTTTGTGCCACACACATACAACAAGATCTGTACCTTGGGCTGAGGAACAAGGGAACAACCAAACAGCCAGAGGAGAGAGACTGAATTGAAACCTCTCCAGGCACTGTACAAAACCTTATAGCACAGAAACCTTGTGAGGAGCCCTCACAAAGCTGGGTGAATATCCCTGCAGTGGGTAGATTCATGTCTTTTAAACAGGACGGCTGCTCTCTCCTTTCCTTCTTGGGTGCTATTTTTTGTTAGCACCATTTTAACGTGCAAAATCTTTTTCTTATTTAGATAATCTTGGGTGTTCACTTATTTCACTAAGCCACAGCTGTCAGAGTACACTTAGAAAACTGATGGGATTGTTTGAGTGCAGATTGTTTGGCATCATTGTTATAGTGAAGGTCCAGAAAAAAATACAAAGGGTTCATTAAAAACCAAAAGAAATGGTTCTAACCAACTTTCTTGCACTTGCCTCCGAGTTAACCAGGTGGTACAGAACAATCCCAAACACTTCTCTCCTTTTTTATCCCCACAGAAATGTTCTTACTGTGCTGCTCTTCATTGCAAGAGCTTTTATTTCAGGAGGATTTCAGGCTGCTTATGTTTACACTCCTGAGGTAAGGGGGATGTTTTTGTAATGAGAGTATTTAAGGGGAGTGAGGACATGGTGGGAAAGTCGTTTTTATGGCCTCTTCACAATGGACCTTACCCCAGATATGAGTTGATAACCTCATTGTCTAACAGAACTTGCTGTAGTTCCACTTATTAATTTCCACTGATTTAGGAGACTGGGGAGAACTTCCCAGTGGGATTAACAGGCTGGTGCTTTGTCCCCAGGTTTATCCGACAGCCACACGTGCTCTGGGCCTGGGGACATGCAGCGGGATGGCCCGAGTGGGAGCCCTCATAACCCCCTTCATTGCACAGGTAAAGTCCCTCCTCCTCCTCCTCCTGGGGCTGAAGGCTCAGGAAGGTGGTGCAGAACCTGCTCTTCTGCTTGTCAGAGCCAAACCAAGAGCAGTCTGTGCATGGAGGGTTGAGGGAGGGTTGTTGTCACCTGTTCCTTGAGGAGAGTTGAGGCTCCTCTCTGAATTTCCCTCTTGCTCTGGAGCTCCATGTGCTGGGGGATGAATAACCAAGAACAGGCTGCTGGGTGGATGGAAGGACACCTTGGAAGCCACCACTTTGAGGTGGGATTCACCAGAGGCAGGGTGTTCCTGAGCTTGCTGCAATGCCACCTTTCTCTGGAGATTCCAGACTGAGGTCCTGGGGGCTACAAACCTAGAGAGCTTAGAGGCCTTTTCCAACCTGTTTGTAGTGACAGGACGAGGGGTGATGGTTTTAAGCTAGAAAAGGGGAGATTTAGGTTGGACATTAGGAAAAAGTTCTTTAATCTGAGGGTGGTTGATCACTGGAGAGGTGGTGGAGGCCCCATCCCTGGAGACATTCAAGGTCAGGCTTGATGGGGCTCTGAGCAACCTGCCCTAGATAGAGATGTCCCTGCTTCTTGTAGGGGTGGTTGGACTGGATGACCCTTGGAGGTCCCTTCCACCCACCCCATTCTATGTTTCTATGTCCTGTGCTGAGGCCCAGCAGGACAATTTTGTCCTCTCTGCCCTTTTTCTGCAGGTGATGCTGGAATCTTCAGTCTACCTGACCCTGGTGGTTTACAGTGGCTGTTGCCTGCTGGCTGCCCTGGCCTCCTGCTTCCTGCCCATCGAAACGAAAGGTCGTGGCTTGCAGGAGTCCAGCCACAAGGAGTGGGGACAGGAGATGGTGGGCAGAGGATCCCACTCCCCAGGGGTCACCAGGTCAAACTCTGGATCGCAGGAATGACGGGAGGTGGAAACCTGCTGGAGGAATGAAGGAGAGGAGCATTTTTTTTGTCACAGCAGATCCAGCCCTGGGGCACGGGGAGCTGGTCATACCCTCACTGCCAACCTCACCTCTCAACCCGCAGGGACTCGGGGGTGGACCCTCAGCCCCTTGTGTCTCTGCTGCTCTTTGCTCACGCTCATCAGAACTTCCCTTGTGTCTCGAGAGGCGTTGGATGCAGCCAGCACTTGGAGTTTGGGGCAGGAAGGCTTCTCCTTAAGTCTCTCGTGCTTGCATGGTCAGCTCTTCAGCTTTACAATGTCCTGCCTCGAGCAAATCGCTGCCTGAATGCAACTCACTATAAGCTGTAATTAAAATAACCTCCTCTTGATGCCTACAAACGAGCAGTTCATCTTTTATTGTGTCCCTGGCACAGCACAGGGTGGATTCCATGTGCCACAGAGGAGCTCTTAGGAGTTAAATGCCTGCCTTGCACTTTTTAGCCACCAACCTGGGCCAGCCCAGGTCCCTTCCTCGTGGGTCCTGCTCCTTGAGGGTCCACAGGCACCGGCTGCTCAGAAAGGATTTCCTGAATGTTCTCCCAGCCAAGGCAGGTGGCTTGAGTCAGAACCTTGTCTAAGGAATGTCAGTCCTGGTGGTTTGGAGCAGAATTTGGCTTGTCTCACGTTGCTGGAGTCACTGAGCCCGTTGTTGGTGAGGACTCTCTGGGCTGTACCAGTGGCTCTGTGTGTGGAGATGCCGGGGAGGGTCCAAGTTGGTTTCTGCTCACTTTGCCCAAGGTGTCTTCATGGTGGTGTGAGAAAAATGCCTCAGTCTGAAGAGCTGCCTGGAGCTGTTGGGATGGAGCTGCTTCCAGCAGGAGCTGGGCAGAACTTTTTTGGTAGCTGCTGATTGTACACGGACTAACGTGGAGCTGGTGACAAAGGAATGGAGCTGAATGACCAGAAACTACAGGGAGAGCCAAAGTGCCATTGTCCTTAGATGAGGAGCTTCACTGCTTTCAAGGCTGCTCCTCAAGGTTGATGATTCTGCTCTCCTTGGAGAATGTAATTGGGGTGAGAATGTGCTTGTCACCTTCCTCAGAAACCTGTCACTGTGCAGGAGGCTGGATGGAGGCTGGACGTGCAGTGAGGAGGTGCATAAAGGAGCTGGGATGTGTCTCCCCCAGCTTGTGGAGCACAGAACCAACCATGAGCTGGACCAAGCACCATCCCCACGCTGCAGGAAGCAAAACCCTGTGTGTCAGTGTCTCGTGTAACCAGGGAAGGTGAGTTCTTCACTGGCAGAGTGGTCAGGGACTGGCCCAGGCTGCCCAGGGAGGTGCTGGAGTCCCCATCCCTGGAGGGGTTCAACAAAGGAGTAGATGTGGAGCTTGGGGACATGGTCTGGGGGTCAGGGAGATGTTGGACGAAGGTTGGACTTGATCTAGAGGTCTTTTCTAAATGATTCTATGATCTTTGTCAATCCAGCAGCACCCTTGATGTCTCCAAGAAGCTTCCAAAGATCACCTCACACCCAGGCAAGTGCTTTTCACTGCGGGAGGAATCAACATCACTTTATTTCAAACACCCCAGTGAGATAAATATGAATTAAAGTCAAAATCCAACAGAATTTGTGGGATTCAGAGATTTGTGGGAATAACAATTCTCCGGGTGGGGATGGTTGGTGGTTCCTCACCACCTCCCAGCAGAACAGTGAATGTTGCTGGTGGTTGAATGTACAGTTTCCAAGCTGGACACGTTTTAATGTTGAAAACCTTTGTGTATCTCGAGCTTGTTGTACAATATTCCTCCTGTCCCTGCCCTCCCGGCGCAGCATCGGATGGTTTGAGCCCACACTAGATATTTTCTGTTGGACAAATAAATAGTTTTTTCAGGAAGAACATTTTGGGCTCTTCGCTGGGCTTTGCACGAAGGGTTGGGAGGTGCCACCTTGGTGTCCAGAGGTTTGAGGGCTCTGGAGTTAACCATCTGAGACCTTGAGTCACCACTAAGATGATGAAGTATCATGAGATATTTGAGTATTTTATTGTGCACACACATTAAACTGTGGCCTTTGGGAAAAGAAGCAAAGTGAGACCCCAAATCAAGTGACACCTCCAGGTAGTTGTGGAGAACAATGAGGTCTCCTCAACCTCCCCCAAGCTCAACACTGTTCCCTCAGCTTCTCAACCACTCAGCCCCTTGTCTGTGATGGTTTTTCAGAGCAGGAAAGACACATGGTGTGGAAAAATCAGCCAAACTCTCTTCAGAGCCATGTGTTGTGTCCCCAGCAGCACCACAGAACCCCCCCAAACAGCCATGGCCCCTGGGAGCTACCCCCAACCCCCTGGGGGGCACATCCAGCCCCGAGGCAGCTCCAGCCCTGCCTGGTGGGTGGAGAAAAGGAGGATCCAGAGGACCCGGGGGAGTTTTAGGGCTGGGAGCAGCTGTTTTGTGTAGCTCCCTGCTATATATAGAGCCTGGCAAGGACACGGGGCTGGGGCTTGTTGCTTTTGTTGCTAGAAACATCATTTGGTGAGGCCATTTTAGGCAAGTGCTGCCGACCAGCGCCAGATACACTAACCAGGTGCCCTCCTCTGTCCTGGCATGGCCCCGAGAAGAGCCCTTGGATTGGGAGCAAGTGCTCCTGGAGCTGCCCGAGCTGTCCTGAGAGCTCCAGAGCTTCCTACTAAGGAGCTGTGGCCTCCTGGGGAAGGTCACAGACCTAGTGACACATTGGGTGAAGACCTCGGGTGGCACCATCTGGGTTTCAGAGCCTGTCCCGAGCCAAGATTTGAGTTGAACCCCGTGCAGACGGATCCCTGGGGCAGGAGGGAGCTTGGCCACAGGTCATTAGTCCAGATTTTAGAGCACGTCCTTCAGGTGGGTGGTGCAAGGCTGGGGTGGAAGGAGCTTGGACATCAGGGAAGCAGCAGCTGGGAGCAGCCTGGAGAGGAGCCACCACCAACCAGTGCTGGAGCTGGAGGGAGGGTTGAAGGGCCACATCTTGCATCTTCCTGCTGTGATTTCTGGGTGCCACAGTCACGACGGTCCCGGGTGAGCAGGTGGCTCACAAGCGGGGCTCTGGAGGGCTGGGTGGCTGCTGCTCCTGGAGAAGGCTCCCGAAGAGCCTGGCTGCTGCCATGGCACAGCCCCAGTGGATGGTGATCCCGAACCCGCCGTGCCCATAGTTGTGGATCACCTGGCGGGGAGAGAGAAGGGGTCAGAGAAGCTGAGCTGGAGCCCTCTGGGGCTGGGAGGAGCCGTGAGAGTGCCTGGGAGGACACCAGACCCTTCAAGCTGGGAGCTCCCTCCCCCCAAAAGCCCCTGGAGAAGCAGTGCACAATTAGCAGGGTGTTAATGACACTGGGTGTGGGAGCTGGGCAAGGTACCTCGGCCTGGAGAGCCCCGTGGTGGAAGGTCTCCCTCTCCAAGCGCACCCTGGGCCGTGTTGGTCTCAACCCGCTCCACTCCTGCACGATCTTGGCCTCCTGGAAGCAGAAGCCCATCAGCAACCAAACATCATGGCACGGGGTGATCCCTGAGGCCAGGGCTGTGCAACGAGCTGGGGTGGAGTCTCCTCCATCCCTGCTGCTCCACCAGCTCCTCCTGGAGCCTTCAGGAGCAGGAGGTTGTGGGATCTCAGCCCCGGAGCTGCTGGTCACCCACCTGCAGAGAGGGCAGCAGCCTGCAGCAGCTCTCCCAGATGGTCTGGTGGTCCTGGGCACTGGTCTCCTCGTTCCAGTTGCCCTGCTGGTTGATCCCTCCCAAGACTGTGAACTCGCTCCTGCACCAAAAGCCAAGGGGGGGGTCAATGGTGGTGGGTGCTCCACAGCCACCCCTTGCTGGGCCATCACCTGGAGGGATATTCCCTTGCTGGGGATATCCTGGTGTCCTCAGACCCTTCAAGCTGGGAGCTCCCTGCTCATGCCCTCCCTCCAAAAGCCACCGGAGAAGCAGGAGAAGCTGGAGGCAGAGCACCATGAACAGCAGCAGACCCTGCCCACCCATCACCTACCCTGGGATGACGTAGGGAGAGTTGTAGATATCAGAGCCAGTGCTGTGAGTGATGATGAAATGCTTCACCCACGGGGCCACGACCTGGGAGACGAAGGGGAGAGGGTCAGGGAGCAGCAGGGAGCAGGTTCTGAGCTTGGAGATGGGGTGAGAGGGACATGGGCAGCTCAGTGGATGCAGACACCAGGGTCTGCACGTGGTGCCCTCTTCTGTTTAGGGTTCACATGCACCATGAGGGCAGGTGGGGAGGGCAGGAGCTCCCTACCTGATGTAAGCCTCTATTCCCCAAATAATCACCCTCTTCTCCCAAAGATTTGAGGTGTTTTTGTTGTTGGCATCACACCATCACCTTCACCTGGCCAAGAAATGGGCTGGGGACTTGAGGCATCCCCAGGCTCAGACTCTGGGCTGGGAATGGGACCCAGGTCTTCTGCTCTGCCCACCCCACGAGAGTTTTCCATAATTTGCTGGGCATCAGGACCTGCCCACAAGCCCACGATTTATCTCCAAGGGCACACCTCATAAGGTGGCCAAGGAATGGCTCCTCTGGAAAACTGCGGGGGACACACGAGCCCTGCACCCCCCTCACCTTTATGATCTGTCCTCGGCCAGGCTGGAGCTGTGGGTCAGGCTGCAGCTCCCCCGCACGCATCCCGGAGCAGTTTATGATCACATCCACACCCTGGGCAACCAGCTAGGGGGAGACAGACGTGGTGAGGTGAGGAGCTCACACAGGGGGGCTGCCCATGGGGACAGGGCTGCAGAGAAGGGCAACGAAGCTGGTGAAAGGTCTGGAGAATATGAGGAGCACCTGAGGGAACTGGGATTGTTCAGCTTGGGGAAGAGGAGGCTGAGAGGAGACCTCAGTGCTCTCTACAGCTACCTCAAAGGAGGTTGTGGTGAGGCTGGGGATGGTCTCCTCTCCCAACTAATGGCAGGACAAGAGGAGGTGGCTGATGCTTGGCTGCATCTTCACTCAGCACCAGCCAAATGTTCTTCCCCATCCCCTCTCAACCATCTCTTGATGCCCAAGAGACTTGCTCTTTCCTGGTAGAACTTGTTTGCTAGATGTTGGTGCAGCCTTGCTGCTGTCCCTTGGATCACCAGTGACACCAGGAACCATCCTGGAGCTGCTGGAGGCTGCTGGAGGCTGCTGGAGGCTGCTGGAGGCTGCTCCTCTGCCCCATCCCCACTCACCTCCTGGAAAGATTCCACCTTCCTATGGAAGAACTTCACTCCTCTCTGGGTTAACCTGGGAAGGACGAGTTCATTGGTTACTGGCCAATTAAAAGCAAATGTACCATTCAAATTAGTGCCTGTGATGGATGCCCAGGGTAGGTCCAGCTCCATGTAATAAACATCCATGGGCTTCTTGGTGGTTCCTAATGGTCTCCAGTCATTAATTCATTTCCTTAATGGCCCAGAGCTACTGCAGGTGACCAGAGCCTGGGTCTTCTGCCATGGGCAGGGCACCTGCTCCACGTTGGAAATGCCAAGAACAAACCCAAGCCATAAATCCCCCCAACATCTAAAAGCCACAAAGTGCTCGGGGGCAGCTTGAGGTGCCTCATGGCTTTAATTTTTATCCCACAAAATGGGATAAAATGTAAATAAAATAAAATTTCAATAAATAACGGGGGGCTAAAGTTAAAGTGGGGAGTCTGGTACCCGCACTGGGGTGAGGAGCTGGGATTCCAGGTGCCTTTCCCTCCTTCCCATGGGTGCATCCCTGCCTCCTGCCTCCTTCAGGAGAGGGGGTGAGGGATGCTGAGGGGAACTTGGCATGAGAGAAGGATCCAGGATGGAAATCCACCCCCTGTCCCCCCTGTCCAGCTGGAGGAGCAGCAGCTCCCCAGCCCCAGCCCCACACTCACCTCCTGGTGAGCCAGGGCAGGTAACTCCTGCACTCCAGCATCAGCGCCGTGTTGAACCACCCGTAGCTGCAACCAGAGGAGGAGAAGAAGCTCTGAGGAGCTGCAGCAGCTTCTCCTGAGCACCCCCCTCCTGCCCCAGGGCCCCCAAGGGCTGCTGCAGCTCCAGGAACACGATTCCCCCCTTGAGCAACTCGTGCATGATGGTTTTCTGCTCATAAAACGCCTTCTGCTGAGGTTCTTCCTCAAGTTGGACAATATTTGGTGCAGGAAGAGAATGGTTCAGAATCATAGAGTCATTTTGGTTGGAAACTCCTCTCAGGGAGTTGTGCAGAGCCAGAAGGTCTCCCCTGAGCCTCCTTTGCTCCAGGCTCAACCCCCCCCCAGCTCCCTCAGCTGCTCCTCTCCACACTCCTGCTCCAGACCCCTCGGATATTCTGGGCTGCTGCTTTTTAGGTCTGTTTGGGGTGTTTCCTACTCATTTTAAGGAGATGATCTGTAATGAAGTGAGGCCAATTCTGCCCCCCCCGTCCCTCATCCTCAGCACCATCCAGCTGTACCCATCCTGCCTGTGTTAAACCACCAGTGCCCCTCTGGAGAACAAACTGGGAATACCTGTAACCTGGGAAGAGTTCCAGCTCTTTTGGTGTCAAGTGCCTGAATCCCAGGACGATGTTCTTCCAAGAGGGGTCCTGCAGCAGGGGAGAAGGTTCAAGCTTATTATGACCCCGAATCACCCATCACGGGAGAGAAACCAGGGGGAGGGGACAGAGCCCACCCCAAAGGAGCTTGGTTGGGCAGCTGTGGCCACCAACAACCAGCTGAGCTCTGCCAGCTCCCACCCCCAGAGCCCTCCCTTCACACCAGTTCTGCATCTTGGGCACAGAAAACACCGTGTCCCAGACAAACTGTCACAAGACAGACTTGGAAGGGTTTGGGAGCATTGAGAACAGGGGCTGGGGAGGAGCAGAACCCTGCCCACCCCCAGCTCTGAGCTGGAGCCTTTCCCAGCCCTGCTGTGCCCAGCTCCTCACCGGCACCGGCTGCACGAACAGGTTGTAGCCAGAGATGAGGAAAAGTCCCATTTCCCTGGCTGCTGGAGAGCCCGAGTGTGTCAGGAGGTGATCAAATGTCTCCTTGTTCCACAGCCTGCAGGGAGAGAAAGTGTGGGCAGCAGGAGCAGGGATTGTCCCCCTGCACTGGGCACTGGGGAGGTCACACCTTGAATTCTAGGGTTGGTTTTGGGCCCCTCACTCCCAGAAGGACCTTGAGGGGCTGGAGCGTGGCCAGAGAAGGGCAACGAAGGTGGGGAAGGGTCTAGAGCAGGAGTGTGGTGAGGAGCAGCTGAGGGAGCTGGGGGGGTTGAGCCTGGAGCAAAGGAGGCTCAGGGGAGACCTTCTGGCTCTGCACAACTCCCTGAGAGGAGGTTGGAGCCAGGTGGGGTGAGATCTCTTGTCTCCAAGTGATGGGACAAGAGGAAACAGCCTCAAGTTTCCCCAGGGGAGGTTGAGGTTGGAGCTGAGGAACAATTTGTTGGTGGTCAGGGCTGTGAAGGGCTGTGCCAGGCTGGGCAGGGCAGTGGTGGAGTCCCCATCCCTGGAGGGGTTTCCAAGGCTGGAGATGTGGTGCTGAGGGCCAGGGGTTAGTGGTGCCCTGGCAGGGATGGGGAATGGTTGGACTCCGTCATCTTAAAGATCTCCTCCAACCCAAACAACTCTGTTCTATGACAACAGCAGAGCTGTGGCTCTGCCAGCCCCGTGGAGCTGTGCCCAGGCACTGATGGTCACACAGGAGGGGACATGGCACCATCCTCCTCCTCCTCCTCCTCCTCCTCCTCCTCACTTACGTCTCCTGCAGGTTGCCATGGTCACTCAGGTAGGGCTGCCACAACCCGGCTGCCCCATCACTGGTGGTGTGGGGTGAGTAGTGGTCGGCGTGGACCTCCAGCTGCAGGGAGGGCAGGAGGCTCTGGAACTGCTCCTGGATGCACAGGGCGGTGGAGAGCCCGATCACCCCGGCCCCGATGACGGCCACACGCATGGCTCCGGCTCCCTGCGGGATGGGAAGGGCTTGGGGGGCAGCTCTGGGGCTGGGGACAAGCTGGGGCTTCCCAAAAGAGAGGGCACCAGCTCCTTTGGGGGCTTTGGGCTGCAGGGAAGGGGCTGAGCTGCTCTTGGTGCATTTCTTGCAGAGCCTCCCAAGTCCTCAACATCCCTGGAGACATTCAAGGTGAGGCTTGATGGAGCTCTGAGCAACCTGCCCTAGGTAGAGATGTCCCTGCTTCTTGTAGGGGGGTTGGACCAGATGACCTTTGGAGGTCCCTTCCATCCCAATACACGTGAGCCTTTCATGCCCACCCTGAGGAATTCCTCATGCTCCCCAGCCCCTGGCACAGGCTGGAGGCCCATGGGGAGGTCTCCAGGTGGAGGTGGGCAGGGATAGAAGCAATGTGGGTGTTTTCCAGGGGGGGATGCCAGGTGCTGTGAATACAGGGATGGCTCCTCAGCCCCTGGAGCTGCCTGCACGTGAAGGTGACTGTGCCACCAGCCCCAACCCTCCCAGCACAACTGGGACAACCACTGTTTGCAAAGAGGGTCCTGCAGCCCCCCTCGCACCCCTGGCTCTTCCCTGTCTCTGTCTTTTCCTACCTTGCAGCCTGGAAAAAGCCCCGTGGCCACCACCCAGGCAGGGAGCAGCCAAGGAGCACCCCGAGGAAGGGCTGGGGGTCCAATGGGGCAGATCCCTGGATGCTCAGCCTGGTGGGCAGGGGCAGGGATGCCAGCAGCACTCCAGAGCAGGTTCTGGGCAGCATGGGTACATTCTACCCATAGTTTTATTGGGATAAGAGGAAGAGCAGCATCTCCGCTGTGGAAAGCAACCTGCAGAGGGACTGGCATTTACTGGAAGGGATGAATCATTGGGATGGGGAGCAGGGATGGCAGCAGGAGAACCACGCTGCTTCCCATCTGCTGCCCTTCTGTGAGCCAGAACTGGAGCTGCCTCCTCCACCTGCAGCCCCAGGGGCTCACCTGAGCTGTCCCCAGGGAGGAACCCACCTCCATAGTTCCATCAACAACAGAAACACACATTTGTCACCCACTTACCCCCAAAACGTGTGATCCTCGGGGCAGCTGCTGCGGTTTTCAGAGGTTTTTTCTGAGCCGCCTTCCCAGAGCAGCTTGTTTATAACCCAGCAGGGCAAGGTCTAAGTGCCAAGGGCAGCAGGACCACAGCCTGTCCCTGGGTAATGGGGACAAAGTCTTTGCTGTGGCCCCAGGGAGGTGGAGCCCCCCAGGACAGACCCCGTGTGCTGCTGGCAGCTGGCCCTGGAGTGGCTCCTCTGGGAAGAAAACGGGGTCACCACAGTCCAGGGCAAGGAGCCACCACTGGCAGTGTCACCATGGGGACTGCTGCCTGTCCGGGCAGATGGGGACACGGGGATGGGACTCTGCATTCTGGGGAAATCGGATGTTTTAGTCACAGTTTTCATGTGGTAAAAGAGAAATGGTGTTGCCCCCATCCTCACAGACCCCTGGAGCTGTGCCAACCAGCTTCTCGCCCTCAGATGGCTTCATTTCTCATTTCTGAGCTGCCTCTCCCTTCACAGAACACACACCTTTGGGTCCTGGGCTGAAAAGCTGTTTTTCTGTCAATGTGGATGCATTACCAGCAGCAGAGGCAGCCCTGGAAGCACGTGTGGCTACAATTAAGAGATTTTACCACAGCTAAAGCAAGAGGTAGGTGAGGATAGAAGAGATGGGGACTCATCTCCTGCATAGGCAGGTTGCTGGAGTCCTGGGTGTGGATGATGGGAACTGGGTCCCACAAAAGGCACAGGCAGGGATACAGGGCAGAAGGATGCTTCACCTTGAGAGGTCAACAGGGATGGGGCAAGAAGGTTACACCTGAGAGTTATAGAGCTTAAGAACCTGGTACTTTTAATGCTTTGGTATCAAAACAGCACCTGCACATATTTCTGAGGGTCACAGGGCTTAAGCACCTGGTACTTTTAATGCTTTTGGTAGCAGAGCAGCATTTACACACGTTTCTGACCCCGAACTTTGAGCATGGTGGTGGTGGGAGCTTGGGCAGGAGCAGCAGCACCAGTGAGCGACCAAACCCACCCATGCTCCAGGTGCCATGAAGGAGGAGGCTCGTCCCATGGCCGCATCATCCCAGGGATGCTGCCAGGACACAGCCCCTGGGTCAGGGCATGTCCAAGCCCCCCGGAGCCCCCCGACACATCTCCCCTGTGCAGCAGGGCTGGAGGGGGAAAGGCCTGAATTATTGAGGGCTTCCCCTACAACCAGCAAAGCCTCTTACACTAATTACCCCATCACTCCTCTGCCTCTTGCTTTTGGCACCGCTGACCCCTCGCTCTTTCCTCGGGCCGGCTCCAGGGATGCTCCCCCCGCCTGAACCCCGAACCCCTCCGGCTGCTTTAGCGGGGAGCTCGGGGCCTCCCGACGCTTTTAGGGGCCGTGGGGACCTCGATCCCCCCACCGTGGACACCCGGTGGGGTGCGATGGGGTCACCGTCCCCCGCCCAGCCCGGCCCGGCCCGGTCCGGGTCCCCCTCCACCGGCAGCCCCGGGGGAAGCACCGCCCCCGGGNGCCAGCCCCAGGGCTCCCTGGCCCTCCATAGCCGCTTGTCCCCTGTCTCCGTCCCCTCACAGCCCCCCTGGTTCCTCCTGTACCCCAAACCCTGCTCCATCCCTCCACTTGTGCCCCCCACCATAGCTGCTTGTCTCCTGCCTTCATCCCCTCACAGCCCCCCCGACCCCCATATCCTCCAGCCAGCCCCTGTCTCCATCCCCTCACAGGGCCTGGGCTCTCATGGTCCCCAGCCCCATAGCCACCTGCCCTTGGCTTCATCCCCTCACTGCTTCCCTGATCCTCCTTCCCTCTCCCTGAGCCCCTGGCTCTGTCCCCTCACAACCCCCAGACCCATGGCCGCCCATAACCACTTGTTTTCTGCATTCATCCCCTCACAGTGCCCCCAGCCCCCCATATATTCCATCCCCTGGCTCCATCCCATGTCCCAGCTCTGCCCCCAGCCATCCCAACCCCTTCCCCTCGCAGCCCCCAGCCCTGTGATCTGCCAGGCTGGATCAGGCCTAGGGCTGTCTGGCCATCTCCTCTCTCTGCCCACAGCCACCGCCACCACCTTGGGATGCTCTGTGTGACCCTCAGCCTGTCCCCTCTGTCCCCTTGCAGCCTGTGCTGCAATGTCACTGCCTCCCCCCACTCCTGCAGCAGCTCCTGCCCCACTCCTGGAGCTCCCAGCCCTTCCTGGAGGCAGCTGTGGTCAGTGTTCTGCTGCTGGAGCAGCTCCCATCCTGCTACACCCTGTCCCCACGCAGTGTCCCCGTGCTGTGGTGTCCCCTTGCTGTGCTGTCAGTGGCCACTCCTCATTGCACCACAGCCTGCACCCACTGCTGCCCTCACCATCCCTCCCAGCCCTCTGCTCCAGGGTTGGGTACACGTAGTTCTGTGCTCCACACATCCCTGCTGGGATGGGCACCCTGTGTGTCCCCTCTCTGCTGTGTGTCCCTTCACCTTCCTGCCCCACAAACGCTTTCTCCTGCCTCTGCCCTGCTCACCCCTCTCCTGGCCAAGAGAATTCCTTCACCTTCCCTCCCACACGCCATCCAAACATGGCTGCACCCCCAAATTTCTCTTCCTTCATCCCCATACATCCTTTTTTTCCCTCCTAACCCATCTCCCCTCAAACACAGGCCTGATGTTTCTCCTCACATCCTCCCTTTGCCTTCCCCTCCCTCTTCCCTTTGGTGCTCGCTGCCCTTGGCTTCGCTCTGTCCCCTCTCCCCGCCAGGTAAACAATCCTATTTGTCACCTGTCAGGTCCCTGTGACTCCCCCGATTAGCTGGTCGGGGGGGGGTGAGCGGGAGGGGGACGATGCCACGAGGCTCCCAGGAGAGGCTGAGGGGGTTCCCTTTGTGTGGCCCTTGCTGGGGACATGGCTCATCCTTCATTGATGGGTGTCGGGTGGTTTGGGACCCAGTGTTTGGACCACGCTGTGTTCCCTGAGAACCTTGGAAATGGGGCTTGTGCTTTTCCAGGGATTTTTCGGAAGGAATCCTCTTGGGTTCTCTCTGCTTTAGAGTCTTAAACGAGACCTGGTGGCCACCTGGTCTACAGAGATGTTGAAGAGCTGTAGCCCTGGTGCAGGTGGTGGAATTAGACTGGGTTTAACTGGTGCAGGTGGGAGTGTGCCTCTCACCTGGTTACCCACATCCTCGTTGGGTGCTGCATCATGTAGGAGCTCTGGGTTGTTATTAGTTTTGCAGCGACCTCATGATTCTCCTTTTCCTCTCAAAAATGCTGCCCCAGATTTGCCTCCTGGGGTTATCCCCCTTCTGCCACCACTATCCATGGTCAGGGATGCTTTGGTGGCTCCCAGAGGGACCCATTCTGTTTGAACAGTCCCTTCTGGTGTGAAACACCATAAAACTCTGAGCAGCCCTTTCCCAAATGCACCGTGGTGTTGGTACAAAATGAATTTCACAGCAAAACCCCCTCGGAAAGCACCTGATCTTTTTTGCAAGGGAAATCAGGGCCCTTGGGGGCTTTTAGCCTTGTGTGAATAACGATGAGAGGATTTTTCTAAATGGAAAGCAATGACCATAGGTCCTTGCTAATTGTGAGTGTGCTGCTGCAGCCTCTCTGAACTCCTGGGGCTGGATGGAGGAGTTTATAAAATGGATGCTGCTGCCTGCAAGAGGCTCTTGTGGTGTCAGCGTGCCGTAAATTCTTAGGAGGAGAGCAGAGTTCATGCCTGCTTGTGAACTTCCATGCTCTTCTTAGTGCTGATGCCACCTCCCTCCCGTGCCACCTCCTGCTCCGCTCCAGCTCCTTCAGCCTTGCCATGGTCCCCAGGGAGGGATGTGGCTGCAGCTGGAGCTGGAATTCAAGCCCTGGTACTGGTTTCTGTGCCATGTGCAGGTCTGGGGTATCATGGACGTGGTGCCCCCAAAAACCTGCCAGCTTAGAGGGATGCTTGGATCAAAGCAAGGCAGGAGGACTCAGCATCCTTCTAGAAGTTAAATTCTTTTAAGGAGGGGGTGGCTGGAAAGCACGTCTGGGTGAAAATGTTCCTTGCTGAAAGGTTGAGGTCACATAAGGTTAAGGTCAGGTGGCACGATTCTGGTTTAAGGAGAGTAAATAAAGTGTAAGGGCTGCATATCTGAGGGGTCTAGAGCAGGAGTGTGGTGAGGAGCAGCTGAGGGAGCTGGGGGTGGAGCAAAGGAGGCTCAGGGGAGACCTTCTGGCTCTGCACAACTCCCTGAGAGGAGGTTGGAGCCAGGGGGGGTCGGGCTCTTCTCCCAAGGAACAAGAGGAACCAGCCTGAAGTCGCCCCAGGGGAGGCTGAGGTGGGACAAGAGGAACAACTTCTTCCCTGGAAGGGCTGTGCCAGGCTGGGCAGGGCAGTGCTGGAGTCCCCATCCCTGGAGGGGTTTCCAAGGCGTGGAGCTGTGGTGCTGAGGGCCAGGGGGTAGTGGTGCCCTGGCAGTGCCGTGTTGATGGTTGGACTCCATGATCTAAAAGGTCTTTTCCAACCAAAACGATTCTGTGATGATTCTAAGTGACCTCAGCAGCCAGATTTGCTACCAGGGGGTCTTGCTGCCTGCCCCACGGAGTGTTTCTGCCTTGATTTGGTTTGATGGCAGCTTTTTAGTAGAAATACAGAGAAAGTTGGCTTAAGCAGGTCAGCTCCTGCAGAAGATGAGCCAGCAGCAGATCCAGGGGCCGAGCCCCAGCTGACGCCATCCGTGACTTCACAGGCACGTTTGTTTAAAAAGGAAAAATCCTTTTTTCTCCCCCTTGTTGCTACGTGACAGACCCAAACAAACAGGAGGGTGCCCTTCGAAACCCTCCAGCCCTTCCCAGGGCTGGGGGGAGCTAGCTGGTGGGGGGCTCAGGGGTTTGGGGTGTCCAGGGGGCTCTGCCCTGGCCGGGCTGGCTCTGCTGCCACGGCACAGTGTAAACAGACTAAAAATAGTGGTGGTATGTGTCTGGCCATCAGCTGGGGCTGGTTCAGATGGGGCTCTGTGGCTCCCTCCCTCCCACTGGCTGTATTTCTAGTGCCCAGCCTCTGTGGCTGCATTTGAGGGTTTTTTCCAGGCATTGATTTCTTTTCACAGGTTGTGAGCAGAGCAGCTCTGGCCTCCTGGGTCTAAACTTTGGGGTGTGGGGAGCAACCCAGGTCCTACACACGCTAAACTTCAGCCTTGAAGGTCTCATGTGAAGCTCTAACTCCTACAAAACCACCTGGAAACAAGCAACCCTTAGGGTGGCCCTTATTTGATGTAGGATTTGAGCAATACTGTAATAAATAACAAAATGGTCCTGCTGATGGAGCGTGATTTCTTCTCCTAGGTCCAAACCATCTCCTTGTCCTCTGAGGAGATGCTCTCAGCCCTTGTCCTTCTCTCTACTTACTCAGGACCAAAGGAGGAGAATTATCTTTGGGCCTTTTTATTTTGGTCAGCCCTGGATGCAATTATCCCAAATTCTGCTTTTCTTTAATATGGAATTTTGTCCAGAAGCTCATGGAGAAGCTGGAGGGGGTGGCTGGAAAGCACAGCTGGGTGAAAATGTTCCTTGCAGGTAGCACAGTTCTGGTTTAAGGAGAATAAATAGTGTTGTAAGGTCCAGTAGTGTCACCTCAGCAGCCAGATTTGCTGCCAGGGGGACTTCCCACCAGTGAAAAAGTGGCTATTTTAATACATGCCCACTGTGGCCCAGGCTGCCCAGGGAGGTGCTGGAGTCACCATCCTTGGAGATGTTCAGCAAACGAGTAGATGTGGTGCTTGGGGACATGGTCTGGGGAGACGTTGGGATGAAGGTTGGACTTGCTGATCCTGGAGGTCTTTTCCAACCTACATGATCCTATGCAAGCAGCACATTTATGAGGAAAGCAGCAGCCATAGGACTCGTTGGTGGCTGGGCAGCCAGGTGGGCATCAACCTGGGCTGGGGACACATCTTCTGCCAGCACCCAGGTGGAGGTGGCCGCGTTGGCGCCGAGGTGGCCACGGAGCTGCCCAGCTGGGGTTTGGAGGCTGCGGCAAGCCCAGTTTTGGCTGCCCCCACTGGCAGAGCCTCGTTCCAGGGGTGCAGACCCCGGGTGGCAGCCTTGCCCCGTGGCCAGGTGCCCGTTGGCAGGGCCAGGCCCTGCTCTCACGTGGGTGCCCGTGGGGCGCTGGGTGACGTGGCGCTTGGCGCTCTCCAGACCCGTCTGCGCTCCAGGACCAGCTTGTAGGATTAGGGCCTAAGAGCTTTACAATCCCCGTGAGCCCCTTTGTCACCCGGCACTGATGGCATCGATGGCCAGAGGGTGGCATTTATCCCTGGCACCAGCAGGGGACACCCCACGGGAAGGAACCGCCCAGACGTGGTCGTTGTGGGGATGGTTTTAACAAACGTTGGGGGTTTTAGAAAAGTTATAGTGTGGAAACAAGCAGCATTTAACCTTTTCTGTATCCTCCTTCTCTCCCCTCAGCTGGAGGTTGGCAGCGATGAAGAGCGTAAATTAAATGTGAGGTAAGTGGAGCTGTTTTAAAGATCATTTCCACTGTTGTTAATTATCATTTCCAAATGTTGTTAGTTGTTGGCTGTGTAGCTGAATCCCGACCTTGTCCCCAAGTGGGGAGGGGATTGTGTGGTCTGCAGAGAGCTCAGCATTGGGGGTGCTCAGTTTTGAGACAGGTTTTTAATGAACTGGAAATATAAAAGAGGGTTTGTGGGGTGTTTTCCTGGTGAGAAGAAACTGGAAAATCACTTGTCAGCTCTGTTATCACAGCTCTGCTGGTCTCTGCGCCTGGGGCTCCACTGGGAAGAGGGGTCTGCTCCTGGGCTGGGGAGGGGAGGGAGTCCTGGGGATGAACCATCAGGAATTTTATTTGTTTGAGAGTGAAATTCTTGAGAGGAGGGGGAGGAAAGGGCTGGAGAAGAGAAAGGCTTCTCTTGCTGGCGTGGAGCAGAGATCAGGAGTGATGATAAAGCTGGTTTGGTGGGGCTCTGAGGAATCGTGTGGATTGTTCACTCCAAACCAGCTCTTTCAGACAGCTCTGACCCTCTAACCTGGAAATCACACTCCAAGAGATAGTGTGAAAACACAGGAGTGGTTCAGCAGGCTGGGGCTGCTCTTGTTACTGCTTCCCCCTTGAATTATCCTGGTTTCAGGTAAAAGCAGAGCCTCTCACGCTGCTGCTTGGAGCTCCATCTTATTTCCATCCCATTTTATGCCTGGAGATCAACCATTGCAGGGACACAACACTGAGACACCAGTGGCAGTGGGATTTCTGTGGTGGTCTGATGGATTGAGACTGGGACAGAGGGGAGTTGACTGGAAGTCTGTGGTTTGGGGAGCAGCAAGTGGGTGTCAGGATATATCATTACCCTGCCAGTGAAGTCAGAGAACAGAAAAGCAAAACTTCTTTAGAGCAGGAAAGTGTCAGGTCTCCCTGTTTCTGTGCCCTGGGGGATTTGTCCTGACTGCAGCCCATGTTTGGTGGCTGTTTGGGTCAGAGGTGCTGTGTTTGGTTGTGTGTGCTCTCCTTTAATTTAATGGTAGTTGGTAATGTCATTCATTAGCTTATTTTCAGGAGAATGCCTGAAAAATATCCTGATCTTGGTCCTGGGCTTATTGTGCCCTTCAGGGCTCAAGCAGGAGCTCACTGAAGTCAGGAACAGCAACATTTCCATAATTCTGGTGCTTTTTCCCATCTCGTCGTAACCAGGTAGCTTGAGAGCTGTTGCCAGCTCTTTGGGGTGTGTGGTTCTTGTGCTGAAATTGGAAATACAGCTTTATCCCCCTGCATTACAGACAAACTCAGTGACAATACACCATTAAATTGCTGGGAGGTGGCTGGTTTCATGGTGCCTTTGGTCTGTGTGTCCTTCTGGCAAGCTGGGCACGTGCATCCATCACCAACCAGAGCCGTTCTTGGGGTGGGTGTGGTGGGACTGGGCTTAAAGGCTGATAATTTTCTGCTGGCTGCTGAAAAATGCTGCAGAGCTGAGTTTAGATACCAAGATCCCCAAAGCTTCCCCTGCCCTTCAGTCTCCTGGGGCTGCTCTTCAGGGTACAATTTTCAGGATAAGAATCTGGTAATTAAATCACGAGATAGACCTCGAGAATAGGATGGTTCTTGTGTGGGGCATTTGCCATACTCAGGGGAAAATGCCACCAAGGGCTGAAGAAAACGTGTGGCCACAGTGTAGGTGGTAAATGAAGCTCCTCAGAGGTGGGGAGATCCTGTCCCAGCTTCAGCTCCAGAGCAGTTCACTGGGACTTTACCCTGTGCCCATGGGGTGGCAGAATTGTTCAACTTCGTGGTGCTGCTTCTCTGAAACACCACAGGAAGGGGCTGTGATGCTATCAGGGAATGTTTAAATCCTGGTGGAGGCTCAGGTGAGAGCTGTGCCCACCTTGGCAGGCCTTGGAGATCCAAGTGGCTCAAAAAAGGGTTGTGGGGAGGGAGAACCCATCTTGCTGCCAACTCAGCTGCATGTCACTGATACAAGATGAATGTTCTATTACACACCCATGGCAGAACTTACTCATCTGCTTGCTGAGCAGATTATTTTCATTCATTCCAAGAAATTCCAGGATTTTCGTTGGAGTTGCATGGTTGGATCTGGTTATCAGGGTTTTCATTCTTGGGGGAATGGGTCTGTCATGGTTTTATGACCAGTGGTGTCTCTGCTCTAAGAGCACAGACCTTCCTTATGGCTTCTCTCATTCCATTTTTTTCCCCTCAAAGCTTCTACCCTGAGGCAGACCCCAGGGACATGTTCTAGCTTCAGCTTTGCCCTCAAAGATATGGTTGCTCTCTGTATTTTCTTGGACATTAATGTGCTTTAAAGTCTTCCTTTCTCTCACTTCCAGAAACCTGGATCAGGTGAGAGTTGCCCTGTTCCCAGCACACAGCCAAGAGTGTTTTGCTCCCCAGTGGGTAAAGATTCATAGCAGAAGAAAAAGGAAGAGCTTAGACTCAGATCTAAGAGCCCAGGCAGCCTTGGTGGGGCTGGTGCAGACAGAAGCTCTCTGGGTTATCTGTGTCTGCTCCAATCCTCCTTCCCAAGTGCCCATCAGCAGTGGGATGTTGTGGCTTGAGCCCTTTTTTCCCGTTGGGTTTGGCACCCACAGGACCTTGAGACATCTCACCCAGATCTTAAACTGCTGGCACGGTTACGTCAAGCCCACTGGAGGACACTGAGCTTAGAGTTAAGCTCAGCCTGAAGTTTTACAAGATTAGGGTCTGCTGAGTTCAGTGTGAGCCTTGTGTGTGTGGTGTCTGCTGCCTTATCACAAAACCACAATCTGCTGAGCTCAGAGCAGCCTCTCAGGAGATGGTATCAGGCATGGGGGAGGTGGAGAGCAGAGCTGAGCTCTTTTAAGGCAGGAGAGCAGAGCTGAGCTCTTCTCAAGCAGGCTGCTCTGGGAGACTGGGGTATGTGCAGCTTTTCCTACACTGCTCTTTGCTGCAGCCTGGTTGAATTCAGTCACTGGTTGGCTCTTCAGGAGATGTTCTACCCAGCCTCGTGTTGAGTGTTGGCTGTTCCTCAGATGGTTGGCAAAGGCAGCAAGATAATCACTGGCTTTAATTGCAAACACCAGTAGGTTTGTTTAGCTGGTCTTTCTGTAATCTCTGCCTTTCTTGGCTTTCCAGACCCAGTCTGAACGTGGGCTGGCTGAGTGTTTGCAGGCACCTTCTGTGGGGAGATGGAGAAGGGCCTCAAGTTGTTGTCTCCAGACTCTGATCAGGCCTGGAGATGGTTGTGGAAAGAACTGTCCTTGTTTGGCTAAGCCCAGCTTTAGGAGCCAACAAGAGCAGCATCCCTGGAGGGGTTTCAGAGCCGTGGAGATGTGGTGCTGAGGGACATGGGTTAGTGGTGCCCTGGCAGGGATGGGGGGATGGTTGGACTCCATGATCTTAAAGGTCATGATTCTATGATCACCCTGGCTGGCTCACACTAGAGGATTCATTATAAGGAGGCAGTTTGGTTAAAACCTCTGTAATGAGCCCAGTTCCTTGTTGGCACCATGGCTGTGCTCCTTGGTGCCACTCCAGCCCAGTTCAGGCTCTTCTACTTGTAGATACCTGGTTTCTCTTCATGTTGTGCTGCACTGAGTTCCCACCCCAGCTGGAGGGGTTTCTACACTATATTCTATATCATATTTCAACGCACTAAAAATTAACACCTTGATCTTTAACATTTTAGGGCACGTTTTGCTGGAGGTGACGCTGAGTGAGCACCTTGTGTTTGTGTTTCCAGGGCTGAGGTACCCCAGGGCAGCTGTCTGGAGGATTTCTTTGAGGGGACAGCAGCTCGTGGGGTGTTTGACAAGCCCTGCTTGCTGTGCTGGTTGTGATTTGGTGGGAGATGCTGGGGCAGAAGCTGCTGACTGTATTAGCTGTGCAAAACAGGAGGCTGAGTCACATCCTGGCAGGGCAGCAGCATCCTGCCCTAGCGTGCTGCACACAATGGGCAGCCAGACTCAGCCTCCTGCCCCTCCTCTGGCTTTGCTGGCCAGGAGCTGTGGCCCTGGAAGCTGCTGGAGATATAATTAGGCCCTTCCATTTAGTGGTGGGTTGCGTGGGGACCTTCAAAGCCCAGGGAGCCGAGGAAGCCTGGACTTAGGTGGTGCTTATTTAAGATCTGGGCCTTTCCAGGAAACTCTTGCTGGCTTGAAGTTGAGCAACACGAGGAGTTTACTTGGCTGTAGGTGGAGGAGGAGCAGCAGGAGACCTGCCAGGCTGAAGATGTGACCAGACCCTGTATAAATCTCCTTTTTCTTTCTTTTTTCCCATGAAACCTGAGCAGTTTGGCCAACCCCAAACCTACTGGCCCTGTTATCAGAGGTGCTGGACATTTTTTTGCTGTGAGAGGCCAGTGTGGTTACTGTTTATTTAGGTGTTAGAGCCGGGTCAGAAAAATATTTTGGTTCCAGATGCCTCTTGGTTTTAAACTATCTCTGATAATGGCTTGCCAAGATCTGTGAGTCAGGGATTTCTCACACACATCAGAGCTGGGATCTGCAGGACAAGTGCTTGTGGGGTGGTTTTGGAGGTCAGGAAACAGGCACCTTCATAGGCAAGGCTTCACTTAATGACAAGAGTGGTTTGTGTCTCCCAAACGTTTACACGTCGCTCTGCAGCATTTAAATCACTTCACTGCTGCACAAAAACAATCAGAAAGCAAAATAAGCCCAAAACCAGCCTGGATCAGGCTGCAGACACATCTGTTAGTCCAGGTTCACCTAGGACCAGAAGGACTCTTCTCTGCAGAACTTGCCTTCACTCGTGGAAAGTTTGCTCTTAGGAGTAGAGGGGGGGAAAAAAGGATGATCCTGAGGTTTTTACCAGCACTTTTCCATCCTGAGGGGTCTTTGCCCCTGGCCAGGAGTCCCCCAATTCCTGGCGTGCTGGGAAGGCAGCTCCCAGCCAGCCAGACACTAGAGGGGGTGTCAGGGCTGAGCTGGAACTTCTCTCTGGTTTTCCCCGGCGTGATCCCTCTGGATTTATTTCATTTTAGTTTTACACATTCTCAACGTGTCAAGGAGTCCCTGGTCTCTGCTGCCTTTTTTGGAGGCATTCTGCAAGCCAGCAGCTAGGCTGGTCTTTGGGCAGGGGAGTTCTTGGTTGTGCTGCCTCTGTCCTGCTTGACCTCCGTGGACACCACTTGAGAGCTGCTCTCCTGGTCCTTGGGACTGTTATTCACCTTCCTTTTCTTTTCCAGTGGGGCTGCTGCAGAGTTTCCACTCGTTTCTCTGGCCTGACCCCACTGGGTGGGTGAAGTGGGGTGACAATAAAATAGTTTGCAGGATTAAAACAATGAGTTGAGGGGAGGAATGCAGGAGGATGGGCCGAGGTGCTGACAGGAGGGTGGCAGCAGGATCAGCCCCTGCCCAGGGGCAAGGGTGGGAGGAGCTGCCTTTGGTGTGTCCTCCTCACAGGAGGCATCGTCCCACCTCTCCTTGAGCTTGGACCATGGCTAAATTCTGCCCCTCTGCTCTGGGGAGACCCCCCTGTGGGGCTGGGACCAGCTCTGGAGTCCTCAGCACAGCAGAGACAGAGACTCTCCCAGGCTGGGAGAGTTCAGCCTGGAGAAGAGAAGGCTCCAGGGAGACCTTCTGGTGGCTTTCAGGACTTCAAGGGGTCTGTCAGAAAGATGGGGAGAGACTTTTGAGCAGAGCCTGTTGGGACAGGACAAGGGGGGATGGTTTGAAACTAAAAGAGGGAGATTTAGATGAGAGAGAAGGAGAAATTGTTGGTGGTGAGGGTGGTGAGAGCCTGTCCCAGGTTGCCCCATCCCTGGAACCAGTCTCTGCAGGGTTCATGCTCCTCTCGGAAGGCTGAGGAAGGTTTGGTGCAGGCTGGGGTTTGGAGAGGACCTGCCCTCCTGGGACAGCAGAAATGACATCATGCTCCAGGGGGAATCTCAGCAATTCTGGGCTGCTCAGCACATAACTGGGGGATGCTGGGACCAGCCCGGTGCCTTTTTGAACTCTGCAGTTAATGGGATGAGCAGAAAGGATTTTTTTTTCTCCTTGTGAAACAATCTTATTTTACTTGGCTCTTCACCACCCAAGTACTTGGGATTCCTGGAATTTTCTGTCCTGGCTGTTTGGGAGCTCTTGTGATAACTTCTTTTGCGCAAGCGAAACGATGCTGATCATTTGTTTGCTTCCCTCTCCTTGCCCTTTCTGTTGGGTGGTTTGTCCCTTCCATCCAGTGTCTGAGGGGACCTACAGGAAAGCTGGGGAGGGACTTTTTACAAAGGCTTGGAGTGATAGGATGAGGGGTGATGGTTCAAACTGGAAGAGGGAAGGTTTAGATTGGAAATGAGGAGGAAATTCTTCACTGTGAGGGTGGTGAGACACTGGCCCAGGTTGCCCAGGGGGGTTGTGGATGCTCCACCACTGGATGTGCTCAAGGTCAGGCTGGATGGGGCTTTGAGCAACCTGCTCTAGTGGGAGGTGTCCCCATGGCAGGGGGGTGGAACTAGATGATCTTTGAGGTCTCTTCCAACTCAAACCATTCTGTGATTCTGCTCTTGGAGCTGTGTTGGGATTCATGCCCTGGTTCTTGGGGTGATCACTGCCTGGGCCTGACATAGCAGCAGCCAGAGCCACATCATCAGCAGTCTATTGATGTTAGGAAATGAGCTTTTGTGGGCTTCATGACTGATTTCATTTTTTCCTCTCTCCTCTTTGTGCTCGAGGAGGGTTTGTATGGGGTGCAGTGAATGGGCTGCAGTGTCTCCAGCCCTTCTCAGCATTCCTGCTCTGGGATGTGGCCCACGCCTCTCGCCCAGACAATACATGCTCAGACTCCCCTTTTGTTGCTGGGATGCTAAAACCATGAGGTTGAAGCCTGCTAGGGCTGCCTGCTGTCCTGCTGCCCTCTGGAATACGTGGGGAGAGCTTTGCCCCTGTGGGGAGGCATCACAAGACTCCACTTGCTGCTGCCTGACCCCCTTTGGTGTTGCAGGATGGTGCCCTGGCTGCCTCTGAGGAGGGGGAGATGTTCTCCATGTGTCTGGAGGAACTTCAGACCTTGCTGTGGGGCACAGCTTGTGTTTTGGGGTTTGTTTTGAGCCTGGAGCAAAGGAGGCTCAGGGGAGACCTTCTGGCTCTGCACAACTCCCTGAGAGGAGGTTGGAGCCAGGTGGGGTCGGGCTCTTCTCACAAGGAACAAGAGGACAGGGGCTCAAGTTGCCCCAGGAGAGGTTGAGGTTGGAGCTGAGGAACAACTTGTTTGTGTTTGGGGTTGGGAAGGGCTGTGCCAGGCTGGGCAGGGCAGGGGTGGAGTCCCCAGCCCTGGAGGGGTGTCCAAGGCGGGAGATGTGGTGCTGAGGGCCAGGGGGTAGTGGTGCCCTGGCAGGGATGGGTTAACAGTTGGACTCCATCGTCTTCAAGGTCTCTTCCAACCCAAACACTTCTATGATTCTTCTTGGGGTGACTTGTTTTGAGCTCAGGCATTCTGAGAAGTGACTTTTCAGTCAACTGGCCTGAGTGCAGTGGATGGTTGGGGTGATGCTCTCAGCTCTGTTTGTCCATTCCTTTGTTTCATTTAATCTCTGTGGTACCAGACCCTGTGTGACTGCTCCATGACACAGAGCAGAGGCCACTTGGAAACACTCTAAGTCCTCTTCTCAAAAGCCTGAGGGATGTCCCAGTGCTGCTCACTTGTGTCCCAGGTTCCTCAGTCAGATGCTAGTGGGTGGCTTTGAAGTTCCTTTTTCCCTGGTGCTGTTTTGTGTCACTCAGACCCTCTCTGAAGGCCCCTTTCCTGGTCAGGAAACGTTATCTCATGTGCCTCCCAAAGCCACATCAAGCTTTCATTGTTGGACAGCAGGGGCTGAGCTGCTGCTGCCTCCAGCTCTTGCTCTCCTCACACCTCCCTTTCTATTTCTGTTGCTATTCTTGGTGGCCCTCTCCTAAAATCCATCCTCTTGGCACCTTGAGGGGCTGCAGGAGCATCCAAGGGGGCTGGCTGGGTCCCCGAGCTGTGCCAGTGTGACCCCTCTCCAGGCTGTGTGGTTGGGCTGCTTCCAGCTGAGCAGAAAATGGGGGAAAAGAGGGGAAGAAATCAGTTCTGTTTCTCCTTATCAAAAGACCTGTGAAAAAGGGGAAGTGTGTTTAATTTTGTGGAGCTTGGGAGGCCTGTGTTGCCCTCACCTTGTCAGTTTGGGAACATTTTAAGCAGAAGATGCCATAAAACCCAAGGAATTTGATCAATGCTGATCAAGAGCTAAAGGGTGGGGGCAAGAGGATGGGGCCAGTGGTGCTCTAGACCCTTCCCCAGCTTCATTGCCCTTCTCTGGCCACTCTCCATCCCCTCCATGTCCTCCTTGGAGCTCGGGTGCAGCTGCCATGGGTTGATTTTCAGAGTGACTCGTGAGTTACTGAGCTGCTGCTGCACAATGAAGCCTTTCAGGTGGCTCAGTGTTTATTACCTACCATCCCACTCACTGAAGACTTGGTTCTTCTAGACCTTGACTAGTTCCTTCTCTAGGCGTGAGCCACAATGACTTGCTTGCCTTCCACCAGCCTGCCCAGGGAAGAAGCAGCTCTCTGTTCCATTTCCACCCAGCCCTGCACCACAGAACCCACCATGCCCTGGATGCCCCTCCAGGAATCCTGCCCAGCTCAGCTGCTTCAGAGGGGTCCCTTCAGGTTCTCAAATGAATGCAGAGCCCACGGGTTTGTCAGAACCGTGGTCCTGGGGCAACCGTTGGATTTGATGATCTTAAAGGTCTTTTCCAACCAAAATGATTCCTTGAGTCTTTATTGTGGCCTTCCAATACCAGAAAGGGGCCTAGAGGGAGGTGGGGGAAGATTGTTCTCAAGGGCTTGTAGTGACAGGATGAGGGGTGATGGTTTTAAGCTAGAAAAGGGGAGATTTAGGGTAGATATTAGGAAAAAGTTCTTTAATTGATCAGTGGAACAGGTTGCCCAGAGAGGTGGTGGAGGCCCCATCCCTGGAGACATTCAAGGTCAGGCTTGATGGGGCTCTGAGCAACCTGTGCTGGGTAGAGATGTCCCTGCTGGTGTAGGGGGGCTGGACCAGATGCCCTTTGGAGGTCCCTTCCAACCCAACCCGTTCTCTGATTCTGTTTAATTTAGCAACTGATGTCATACCTACATCACCCTGGTGGCACACAGGGTTCTCTACATTACCCTGGGTTCTAACGATGAAGAAACCAACAAGAATTGGTTGATGTGATGCTTTTTCCCCAGTTCTACCCCAGGGCACATGGACCTTCCCCAGCGCCGCCTTCGGAGCACGCGGGAGGCAAACAAACAAACAAGTCTGGAGGAGGGCAGTGCAGGAACAACCCTCAGCTGGGATTTTTTCCCCTCCTGAATGACCTCTTTCATCAGGCTGTGTTGGGACAAGTGCTTTTTGAAGGCAGGATATCACCATGTTCTCTAAAGCCATCCAGTTCCTGGGGAGCATCAGCAGACGTGGATTCTCTGCTCCACACAGGATATATGGCCAGCCTTTCCTGTTCTTTTCCTTTTAAATGGCTTTAGGAGCAAGAGGATGTGAGTTCTACAGCTAGTTATGAATCTTTTTGAATTCACTGACTTCTGCCTGACTCTTGGGCCAGCACAATGCTTCTGCTGCACAAAGGAAACCAGGTCACATTAGTATGTATGAGCCACTCGTTTTTGCTGCTGCTTTCCAGGGTGTTTATCACTGGGGGTCACAAGTTGGGGATGTTCTTTAATGACAGGATCTGTCTGTTCTTCAGGAGGTTTCTTTGAAAGGCTGGAGTTGGAGTTGTTGGCTGGAAGTGCAGGATTTAAAAGGGTGGTTTAAATCTGGGGTGGATATTGTGCCTTTTCTTTGCTTGGATGTCTCCTAGAGAAGTTGTTTGAGGTGACTGAGGGAAGAGTGGTCTTGGAGCAGAGAGGAGGGGCAGGGGGGGGATGTTGCTGTTGCAATATGGGGTAAAACATGAGATTTTTGCAAAGAGGTGCTTGGATATGTTACCTCTGTTCAGCATCATGTTGGTGATGTGGAAATTGGGGGGTGCTGGGGGGGTACAGGCAGCCTGGAGCTGTGGCTGTGTAAGGCTCGGGTGCAGTTTAGGGAGCAAACCTTGGAATTAAATAGAAATCTTGCTCTCACCAGGTCCCTTGGCTTTGCTTTCCTATTTATTTCCATGCAGATGAACACACAGTGACAAAACTTTTGCTGTGTGGGTTCTCCTTCTGCAGTTGCTTTTGTGGTGCAGCTTCCTCACTACCTGCAACTGGGAATATTCTGTGGGATTGTCAGAGATTTCCTGACTGCAAGAGAGGAGAAAACCAGGGGAGATGAACCTTTGGAGTGGGATTTGCCTTTGGGAAGAAGCTCTGTCTCTCCCAGGGTTTTCCCTGGAATATATATAAAATCCTTCAAGATATTTTTCCACTTTCCCAGAGAATTATTCCCCCAGACTGTGAATTATCTCCTGGTGCATTGTCTGACCCTTCATGTTAGATGGGGGTGTGTGAAGCTGGCACCCACAGGACACTCCTGTGCTATACATTGTGCTGCTGGCACTGCTTGTGTGTAACTTCTGGCCTTTTTTTTCATGCTTTCCTGCAAAATCTGGTGTGTGAAGGAAACGAGGCTCTTCCTGGCTCCTGTATGGACTGGAGCAAATTCCTGTTTGCAGGAATTCCTTGCTCTTAGTGTGTGCAGAAGGATCTCAAGCAATCTCTGCTAAGACTCAACTTGCTGGTGGGGTGAGCACGGCAGGAGCAGCAGTGGAGAAAAGCTGCTTTTCACTGGAGTGCACTTGTCCTGCTGGCATTTTATTGACCTGACACCCTCTGTGTGGAGCCTGGAACTTAGGTGAAAAGTTTAGTTTGCTTTCTAAAAGCTGAAATCAGATTTTTCTGGGGATTTTTGCACCTTGAAGATTGAGTTGCAGAAGGAAGAGGCTTTGCCTGGGATCCTTGGCTGTGCTCTCAGAGAGGGGGAAAGCTGAACTTGTCTTTTCAGCTCTTCCCACATGAAATTCCTGTGTCCTCACAAAAGCTCCAGGGTGCAATGAAGCTTTTCTGCTCCCTTCTGCCTGAAGGTGAAGTATAGGAGGGGTGAGGGCTGGGAGCTGTGACTCCTGGGGGGTCATTTAGTGCAGCACAACCTCCTAGCAGACAGTAATTAATGATGCTCCACGTTGGGAAGTGCAGGGCAGAGGAAGATTGGGCTTTGTACAAGGGTTGTGGTGGTTGGAGAGGTGCAGGGAAAGCAGGGTAAGCAGTTACCCTGGCAACTAAAAGGGAGCTGAGATGCTGCTGATTTTTCAGCCTTGTGGGAAGCTGAACTTCACCACCTCCACCCCAGTCCCTCTCAAGTGCTCACCAGTGCCTCGTGGTGCTGTGTAATCAGCTGTGTGCTGGTGCTTGCTCTAAATACTGGGTTTGTTCAGCCTTCTCTTAGTTGTTTGGGGGTTTGTGTGTCGTTTGGGGAAGTATCTCTGTGTATTTGCACTTACCACAGCCTGCCCTCTCCTCAGAGGTGCTTTCCAGAGCTGCTGCAGAGCAAAATCTTCTCTATTGTGTCAGTTGTTTGTTCCCCTGAGCTCTCAGTGCAGTTTCCTTTCCCTTGTGAGGTGCAGGTTTCATCCTCCCTCCCTTCCTCTTCAGCTCATGGTTGTGTGTTTTGTTTGGGCTTTCCAAAGAAACCTCAAGAAATTGAATTAGCAGGAGCTGGTTGACTGGGAGCCTGATCTCCAGTCATCTTACAGGCCTGTAAAAGCTCTTACCCTCCTCTGTTCTTAAGCTGCATGATGTGATAACCAAATAATAAAGTCATTTCCAGCCTATGACAGCTCAGGCAAGTATCTCCTGCAGTGGCCAAGTAATAAAACATGTGAATAATCCCTGAATAATCCTGGAGCTCTGCCGGGGCCAAACTTTGGGAGCAGCTCCTGCTGGAGTGAGGGGAAGCCCTTCCTTCCTGAGGCATTTTGCTGCTGATATTTCCTTGCCATTCACTTCCCCTCTTGTTTGTTTTCCAGCCTGAGCGAGAGCTTTTTCATGGTGAAAGGTGCAGCCCTTTTCTTGCAGCAAGGAAACAGCTCCCAGGGCCAGAGAAGCCTCCAGCATCCCCACAAACATGCAGGTAATGCATTAAATCACCTACTGAATTATTTTCCCCTCTTCCCTGCTCACTGTGTCCACGTTGGGGGACAAACTGACAGGGTGGGTGGGTGGCTCCTCTGATTGTCCCAGGTTTTCAGCCCACCTGATGGGATTTTGGGGGATTTATTTGGCTTATTGCTTAAATTTTTGTCATTACCTCAGGACTGTACCAGGAGCAGAACTCTACTCTGCAGCCGTTCTGGCATTCCTCAGGCAGGGGAGCTTGTGCTGAGCGTGTGTCCCTGCTCTCCACAGACTCAAAACATCCCTTGTGATTTGATTTTTGCCTTCCTCATGAGCCTGTGGGGAGGAAAACTGGGTGGGCTGAGTCACGGGGCTCTTCTGTGGTTCTGAGGTCCTGATTCAGCACAGCAGGGATGATTCTCCAGGGCTCTCCCAGCCCCCACTGATGGGAGGCTTGAGATTTTTGGTGGTTTAAGTCTCTTGAAACTCCCTGTTGCTGTTTTTGGTGGATGTTGCTGGTAAGTGAGGAGTGTTTTAAGAGGATTTGGGGCTCTGGATAGATGTGTATTTCTTAGCTCCTTATATATCCCCCTCCCTGCTTTCAGGAAAATCCCCTTTTCAGTTACCTCATCCCAATCTGGCCTGTGAGGGCTGATCCCTGTTTAGGAACAGGCTGTTCTCCAGTGTGCCAGGCTGGTGGGGAGCTGTGTGGTGAACATACATGAGGGCTGATAAGCAGGTAGAGGCTTCAGGGCAGCAGATTCTACTTACCCAGTGATTTTATGCCCTGCCTTTGGCAGTTTGGGAATAAGTGATGCCTGGGAAAGGAGAAATGGGACCATGAGGGCATGTGGGAAAGGCACAGTGTGGCACTGTGTCTGCTGCTCAGTAAACACCCCCAGCACAAAGAGCCTGTTTGAGTGCCAGGCTTGGCTTTGGGCTGCTTTAATTGTCAGCAGTTTCACATACCCAGCAAACATCCTACGGGAGGAATTTTATCTGGTGTGGAAAGTTGCGAGTGCATTGCTCAGTTATGAAATGGGAGCTTGGTTTATTTCCCTGTGGGTTCCTGTCCACCAGAAATGTACCCACCACCCTAGGGACCTGCTGCATGAGGTAGAGGTGCCCTGTCACCCAGCCCATCTCCTGGAGCCCTTCCTCTTCCTCAGTTCAGACATAAGGCCAGGGGGGTGCATCCCACGATGCTCTGGGTGGGCAAAGTTTCTCTTTATTCCTTTTATTAAAACTCAGAGATGTTCCTCCTGCCTCTCCCTCCCCTCTCCTCCTCCTGTCTTCTCCAAGATGCTGCAACAGGAAGAGTTTCATCATTTGTGCCAGTCCCAGGTGGGCTCAGGATATTTGGAAGCCTCCAAATACCACAAGGTTGAGTTTTCACACAGCCAGAAACTGCTCATCCAAGCACCTTGCTTCTCTTAATATTCCCTGGGACAGCAAAGTTAACCAGCCTCCCTTAAATGATATATTTTGACCTAAAAACATCCAATTTCATTACAGGTCAAGCCTCTGCCCATTCTTCGTGCAGCGAGAGCCCCTTTCTGATTATTTCTCTGCCCCCTCTGCAGGTGATTTGCCCCAGCACCTCCAGGTGATGATCAACCTCCTTCGCTGTGAGGACAGGATCAAGCTGGTGAGAAAAAGCTGCATTTTCCTGCTCCCTTTTCTGTTGGGAACAGCCCTGGAGGTGTCCATGGCAAGCATTGGCCCACCCTGGGTTTCAGAGGCAGCCTGGCTGTGCTGGCTGCCAGCCCGACCTAACATTTGCAATGTTTTACCAGCTTTCTAGCTGAACCTGAAGGTTGGTTCTGGTGTTTCCCCCAAGCAGGGCAGGTCATCCAGGGTGATCTCCCCCCCCGCCTGCTGCCAAATCAAGCTGGCAACCAGCCCTGTGGGCGATGGCAGCTTTCAGTCACCCCTGGAGCTTTAATGCTGCAGCTTTTGGGCATGGTGACACCTTCATCCACCAAGATCATGATGCCAGAGGCAGGTTTGGCAGAGCTTGGTGCCCCTTTTCCAGGCTGTCCGTCTGGAGAGCGTGTGGACGGACCGGGTGCGGTACATGGTGGTGGTGTACAGCAGCGGGCGGCAGGACACCGAGGAGAACATCCTGCTGGGTGTGGACTTCTCCAGCAAGGAGAGGTATGGCTGAGGAGGGGGGAGGATGGGGCAGGCTGCCCCCTCTGGCAGCACCAAACCATCCCCAGGTGGTTGGTTTGCATCTGCCCGCAAATCCTCAGCGAGAGGAAGGAGGCGCGTTGGGTTTTCTGAGCTGTTCTGAGGGGGTGATTCCTTTTGTTCCAGCCTCCTTGGGATCTCAGGGTGGCTCTGGGCAAAGTGTCCACGTGTAATCCATCTGTAGGGCTGGGGGATCTACCTCATGAAATGCTCTTTGCAAACCTGGAACTTATTCTACCCCCCAGACTCCAACTCTGTTGATGCAGCGAAGCTGCATTTGCTGGGGGGGGGGAGCTTAGTTGCCAAATAACATCAAAAAAACCCCAATCCTGCCAGAGTGCCTCCAAAACCAACAAATATATGTGTGGGTAATGAGCTGTTTCTTTTGTCTGACTGATATATCATAGCACATCATATTTGGGAAGGCAAATAAAATCTCCTGCTATCAGAGCCCCTCTCACGTTATCCCAGCTCGAGGTGAGGAGAGCAAGGCAGAAAAGCTCTTTTTTGGGGAGACAGAGCTGGAGGCAGAAGGCAGAGCTTCCAGCCTGTTGTTTCTGCTCTCTGGTGATTTAGGGGGCTGCCCTGTTGTGCTGGGGGACTTTTGTCTTCTTTTTGGACAAGCTTAGTGGCCAGAATTGGAAGAGGGGAACTTTTACACTGCAGAATCTGAGCCCACCTTCCCATAATTTGCTTCTCAAATGCAAAAATTACAACAAATCCATCCTAACTGCAGCATTAGCTGCTGCCTCAGTTACTGCCTCCCCTGAAAGCCAAAATATTTGTTAATTAAGGGTAAATCTCATGCACCAAGAAGCCACTTGGCTTCCCTGAGTGACTCCATGGCTGTGGTTGGGGCTGAGCTGGAAGTGTTCTGCCTGCTGACAGCTCGACTAGCCACTAGGCACTTTTGGGGGGTTTTATTCCTTTTACATGTGCTTAATAAAAACCATTTTTCCCTCCCAAAGCTCTAAAGTGCACATTGCCCACATGTGTGCTCAGCCTGGCCTGGCACAGCCTTTGATCTCCTGTGGAAGGCTTAAAAAAGGGAGGGAAAGAACAAAGCAGAACCTGAGTTCTGTGCTAACTGGCTGTTGCTGTGTGCATCCCAATTTCCTTTAAAATTTAATATCTCCCTGGTTTAATTATTTACTAGTTGAGACTTACTGGCCCCCATTAGAGAAGGGCTTTCTTGCCAGATTGCATCTCTGAACTGAAAGCCTTCTTCTGGGGTAGGTGAACTCAAAGAGTCTGTTTCTGTCTCTGCCAGCAGCCAGGGTGATGAAGTGCAAATGGAACTCACAGTCCTTGGAAAGGCCTCCTGGGTCCTCTTTGGGAGGGGTTGGGTGGTGGCTCTGCCACCTTCAAGGCTTGGTATGGCCCTGCCTTGAGGAGCTGAACCTCTGCAGCCATCTGGTTTTGTGTCCTCTTAGGGAACCACCTCGTGTGGAGCTCATGAGGAGGAAAAATGATGGGGCAAACACCCCAGAGCTTTCTGGTAGGTCCTGGAGAAGATTCTGATTGTAGCTTCTATGATGTTTCTCCAGCCCTGAGGAGCAATCAGGATGCTAATAGCAGAGCTTCAGCTGCCCCTCTCCTTGTGTGCTGTGGCCTGAGGTCTTGCAAGGAATTGCTAGAGCCAGACTTGAGGGTTTTAAAAATTAAAGAGTATTAATAATTGAGGGTATTGACGTGGCCTCTCCATGGCCTGTATTTAACAGCCTGCCTGACAATCTCTCTTCCAGTAAAAGCTGCACCATAGGAATGGTTCTTCGCCTCTGGAGTGACACTAAAATCCATCTGGATGGGGATGGGTAAGGAACCACATTAAAAGGCTCATTGTGAATGTCCTTCCCTGCTTGGGGGCTGCTCTAGGAGAGACCCTCCATCACCTTGCCAAGGAAGTTCCAATGTAGGAGTCGTGGCTGCAATTCTTACTCAGACAGCAAGAGTTTTGTCTTGCTGCCCTCAAACTGCTTGGAGGAGCCTGTGCCACCCAGTGAATGTTCTCTGAAGCCCCACTCGAGGGGGGGAGCTCCCGTTCCTGGCAGCCTGCACCAGGAGGGGTGTCCTCTGGCCATTCTTACCTTGGAAAATCAGTGATACCAACCCTCACCCCTGGTTCTTTATGCCTGTGAGTGCCCCTGTAGCTGCCTTGCAGTAGCTGTGTGTAGAGTGCACCTGGGGATGCAGAGGAGAGAAGTTTCTGACTGGGTTTTGTGTTTTTTTTCCTCTCATTTAGTGGCTTCAGTGTGAGCACTGCAGGGAGGATGCACATCTTCAAGCCAGTGTCAGTGCAAGCCATGTGGTACGTGTCTTAATGAGATTTAATTGAGCAAGGGACTGGCATTGCTGTGGATAAATTAAATGACCTGCACTTGAGCATCCTCCAGAACGGGTATTTTGTGAGCTGCAGCAGAGATGCTGCTTCCCTGGGTCAGCAGGGATGGGGACTCCACCACTGCCCTGCCCAGCCTGGCACAGCCCTTCACAACCCCAAACACCAACAAATTGTTCCTCAGCTCCAACCTCAACCTCCCCTGGGGCAACTTGAGCCCCTTTTCTCTTCTTCCCTGGGAGAAGAGCCCAACCCCACCTGGCTCCAACCTTTCAGGGAGTTGTGCAGAGCCAGAAGGTCTCCCCTGAGCCTCCTCTGCTCCAGGATCTTCTGCTGCTGTTCAGAGCACCTTCAATGTGAGGGAAATGGTACCAGTAAGATGAGTAAATACCAAAGACCAGCTTGAATTCATCAGGCTCCAAACCCAACCTTTCTTTTCACTCCAGGAGCTGGTGCCAATCTGGTGCCCTTGTTCAGTCTCGCTCCTGGGGTTCCTGCCCCACGTGGAAACTTTCACCTTTCAGCTCCTGTCACCCCTCCCTTGAGCAGGGATTCCAGAGCACTGAAGCAGAGGTGGCTGAATCAGCAGCAGCAGTGGCTGTGCCAGCAAATTCCTCCTTGAAGAGGCTGCTCCCCAGCCCTGCACGGAGCAAATCCTGCATCTCTGGGCATGGGCAGTTTGCTGGAGCCTCCAGAGATCCTCTGTCCTTGCAGCAGCTGGTGCAGATGTCAAGGAGGATGTTGTGCTAGGGATGGTTTGGTAGAGAAACAAGTGAAACTCTTGTTCCTGTCAGTTTGAAACTCAGCCCCTCCTGTTGGCAGCCTTAGATGTGGTTAATGTATTCAGTGCTCTGACAGCTTCAGAGTAGAGCTTGAAAAAAAAAAAAAAGAAAAGAAAAAAAAAAGGAAAAAATGAGGAGGGAAGGAAGGAAAAAGTAATGGTAGAACTTGCAAAAACAAATGACCCAATCTGGGCCTGGTCCCTGGAGCATCTCAGGGGCCAAGAATGCTGGTAAATACGCCTGTGACTGGTTGCTGAAGGTGCTTTGAAAGTTGTCCATGGTCTTTATTTTCCTTTGGTCTGGCTTTACAACTTAGCTAATGATTAGATCCCTGAGGGGCTTGTGCTTGCCTGTTCATCAGGAGAAGATTCAAGCCTCTGCCTTGGACCAGCTCTTGAAAAGGCCCCCGAGGTGCAGTTCAACCTCTCCAGCTGAAAATCTTTTCTCCTCTGTGATCCTGCTCTGTCTGCTCCTGCTGACACCCTAACTTCTTCTCCCACCTTGCAGGTCTGCTCTACAGATCCTCCACAAAGCCTGCGAGGTCGCCAGGAGGTACAACTACTTCCCAGGAGGGATGGCCTTGGTGTGGGCCACGTACTATGAGAGCTGCATCAGCTCTGAGCAGAGCTGCATCAACGAGTGGAACGCCATGCAGGACCTGGAGTCCACCCGCCCCGACTCCCCAGCTCTCTTTGTGGACAAGTCAGTCCTGAGTTTTAGTGAGGATTTTATTGGTTGAGGAGGGAAATCTTCCCCTTAGAATCAGAGAATCATCAGGGTGGGAAGGGACCTCAAAGATCATCCAGTTCCAACCCCCCTGCCGTGGGCAGGGACACCTCCCACTAGAGCAGTTGCTCAGAGCCCCATCCAGCCTGGCCTTCACAATGTCCAGGGATGGGGCTTCCAGCACCTCTCTGGGTGTGGAGACACCTCCAGTGTCTCCCCACCCTCCTGGGGAAGAACTTCTTCCTAACGTCTCATCTCAATCTCCCCACCTCTAGTTTTGACCCATTCCCCCTGGTCCTACCACTGCCCTTTTGTGCCTCTGCTGCTTCATTTCCTTTCTCCTCATAAATGTTTTTCACCCTTTATTCTCATATAAATGGGTTTTAATGCAGGTTTTTCCCAGCACGAGCTGCTCTGTGTTTGCTGCCAGCTCCTCAACATCTTCTCCTTCTCCTTCCCAGGCCAACTGAAAGGGAACGGACAGAGAGGCTCATTAAAGCCAAGCTCAGGAGCATCATGATGAGCAAAGACCTGGAAAATGTGACTTCCAAGGAGGTAAATATAAAAATTCCCTCTGTCTTATGCTTCCTGCTGCACGGATGGACAGACACCGTGTGAGTCACTGTCACTGGCTTCTGAGGGTGTTTCCAACTGTGCTGTGGGGGCTCTGCTCTTGGCTTTGCTCTGTTTCCTCAGGAAATCAGGATCATGCCAACATCAGAGTGTTTTTCAAGACTTAATAACAAGTATGTGGCTTTCAGGAGCATAGGTGAGGGGTCTAGAGCAGGAGTGTGGGGAGGAGCAGCTGAGGGAGCTGAGCCTGGAGCAAAGGAGGCTCAGGGGAGACCTTCTGGCTCTGCACAGCTCCCTGAGAGGAGGTTTGCACGTGTAGGTACATCCAGGCAATGAATTTTCAGACATTTCCTCCTCAACACATCCCTGTGAAGACCCCAGTGAAGGCAGCAGCTCTCAGGAGATGCAGCTGGTCTCTCAGGGCCGTGGGGCTGGTAGATGTGTCCTGCTCTTCACCCCTGGGCAGTGCAGAGCAGAGCAGGTGCCTTCTGCCAGCCTTGGTTTAAGGTTTTGTCCTCTCTGTTCCTCAATAAATGTCAGAGGAGCTTCCAGACAACATTCTGCTGGGGAGTTTATGGGTGGGAAGTCACAAGCCAAGGCTAGAGCTACCTTGGATCCACCCCAAGGTCTTGGTTTTTACCTCTTGAATTATTTTTAAGAAGCAGGTACCTCGAAATACATTTATTTTTTCTTTTCTACTTGGATGTTACCTGAAGCTTTATTGACAGGTCCTCAAATTAAGAGCCTGGGATACTTGGAGAGGTGCCATGTGCTGAGATTTTTGTCTCCAGAAGGTCAAATCCCTCTTGCTGCTTTTAATGAAGAGCAGAAAAAGCATTTTGCAGGAGTGCCAACCAATGCCTGTAACAAACAGACACAGTTGTAGGTGGCATCTTTTGTTTTCTCCCCTGCAGATCCGGAACGAGCTGGAGAAACACATGAACTGCAACCTGAAGGAGTTCAAGGAATTCATAGACAATGAAATGCTGCTTATCCTGGGTCAGATGGACAAACCATCCCTCATTTTTGACCATTTATATCTGGTAAGCTGCTGGAACCAGCAGGAGGCTCAGGGGGGGCGACCTGACAAGTTGCTGGGCTTAGAGGAAGGTGGGTTTGGTGTCAGGCTGAGTGACTGTCCCCTCCATGAGCCTTTTCTCAGGTCCCATATTGTGTCTAAAACCCCACAGCGGAGAATCCCCTTTTTTTTTTAGCTACCTTCATGTTTCTGGGACTTGTATAATAGTTCCTTCCTGGCAGACTGATCCTGTTTGAGGCTCAAGTTCTCTCCGTGCACGTTCCTTTTCTATTTCCAGCAGCAGAGGTGTTCTTTTCTGACCAAAGACCTGGCTGTGGGTGCTGCTGTAGGGTCCCTGAGCCCAGGGCACCCCACAGGCATGGCAGAGTGAGGCTGAAGGGCTGCCCTGGCTTGTGCAGGAGCAGGGAACCATCTGTGTTTGGTCTGATCTCCTGCCACTAGATGGTAGCCCGAGCAAAACCAGGGGCTGCCATCTGGAACAAAGGCTGCTTGAGAGGAACACATTGTGCCTGCCGTGCTTGGGTCGGGTTTTATTCTGGGGAGGATCAGGAGCTGCTCATGTTTGAGGGCAAAACCTGCTTTTTAAAGCTGTTTGGCAGGTATGGGAGGGATTCAAGGTGTGACCACCCCCAGAGCTTCCAGGGTTTGCCTCGCTCCTTGTAGAGCTGTGATCCCAATCGTGCCCCACACAAACATTGTCCTTCCCTGCACGGTTTATCTCTGTGGCTAAAAATCCAGATGTGGGATGTGCTGGCCTAGAAATACCCCTTTAGGTGAGGGTCTCATGCCCTGATCCCCTCCTTCAGGAGGTCCCTGCCTGCTCAGGACAGGGCTGAGCTGCAGCACTGGCTGCCCCCATGCCATATTCCCAGTTTGGAGGCTGTTACTGGTATTTCAGCCAGCAGATAAAGAAGTTTTCTGAGGCTGGGGCTTTGCAGAACCTCAGGAAGGCTCTTGGGCTGCTCTGAACTGTGTGTTTTGTGGCTGTTGCAGGGGTCAGAGTGGAATGCCTCCAACCTGGAGGAGCTGCAGGGCTCGGGGTGAGTATTGTGCCTTTTAAACACCAGCTTTAGGCTCTGAAACCTCCTGTTCTTGGCCTTCAACTTCCATCAGGTCTCCAGAGATGACATATGATGTTTGTAGGGTGTAGGGATGATTAGAGATGACTTTGGGCCATTGCCAGTGATGTGTTAACAGTGTCAGGACCCTAGTCAAGAAATCTTCTCTACCTTATTTCTATCACCAACATGTAGAGTGAAAATAACAAGTGAAGCACATCGAGATCTCCAGGCTCCCCACAACGTGTGGCAGGGCCACACATATTGTTGTGTCAGGTGTGAATTCAGAGCAAATATCACAGAACTCAGCTTAGGGGAGGGAAAAAACCCTCTAAATGGAGCAGAACTTCAATAGCTGAGCAACCTGCCCGGGCAGGCAGCTGCAGGGCTGTCTTTCACCACCCTCTCATCACTGCTCCACTTCTTGGCCTGCTTGACTTTGATGCTTTTTGGGATGAGTGAGATTTTGGGGGGTTTTTGGCATATAAATATTTGCTGCTTGCCCAAGGCACTCACACCAACCTCCATGTGAGGAACTCAAAGGTGTTGCTCAACAGCATGAGTGAAAACCTTTGGTTTGGAGTCCTTGGGAGCAGATGTTGGAACATCTTTGAACAAGTAAATGGAGCAGCTTGTTCATTCTTCTGATCCACAGGGAAGGTGACTTGATGGGCAGCATCTAAAAGTCCAAAGCTGGACAAATTCTGACACAAATATCCCCTGTCCTTGGTTTGTCTGGGTGGTAGGAGGTGATAAATCACCATGGGCACTCGTTCTCTGCTGGGATATTTGGCAGGAATCAAGAGATACCAAGTGATTCTCATTTTTTTTGGCCAAAAAGATGGGTCTGCAGTTGGAAATTGTGGTTCCTGGGGTCTCTTCCCAGCAGAGGAACTTGCAGCTGAGGTGGTTTCCATCTCTCAGCATCCCAGCAGCTGTGCATGGCCCACAGGGAGGAGTTTCTGGTTCCAGAGCATTGGCAGACAGAGGAGAAGCTTCTCCCACCAGTGCCTGAGGTCTTCTGGAAGCTCTGAATGGGATGTGCTGGTGGTGAGGGATGGGTGAATGGGCATCACACGCCTGCCCCGTGTCACAGGGTGTCCCAGGGCGTTTGTAGATCAAACCTCACAGCTCCTGGTGGGTCACATCTCATGGGCTTCTCAACCTGTGTGACCTCAGCAGCTCAACCTGGTTTTCCCTCTTGTTCCCCACAGCATCGACTACATCCTGAACGTGACCAGGGAGATTGACAACTTCTTCCCTGGCTTGTTTGCCTACCACAACATCCGCGTGTACGATGAGGAGACCACAGACCTGCTGGCTCACTGGAACGAGGCCTATCACTTCATTAACAAGGCCAAGTGAGTGGGCTGGGGGGTGGTGGGAGAGCCCAGAGGAGCCTGGGGGGTTTCCTCCATCCCAAAGCCACCCCACCCCACCCCTGCAGGAGGCAACGGGGCTTTGGCTTTACTGCTTTGCCAGGTTTCCATGTTCCTGGAACTTCCCTTGTCTCTTCCTCTACTGGCATTAGCCTGTTCCCAACCTATATTTTTATTATTATTTTGTGTGGCTTCCCAAAGGAAAGGAGGATGTTTCCTCTTCTCAGGAAGCTCTGGAAATCCCCCAGCACGTGTCCTTGTTGGAGCAGCCCCAGCTGCAGACAGGAGATGGTGACAGAGCCCATCAGGCTCTGCTGGGCTTTTCCACTTGGGTTGTTCCTGCTTCTCCCTCTATCCAGGGACTTGGGCAGCAGGAGGCTTCGTGGTGGCCTCTGGGATGGCAGCAGGGTTGAGGCCACCCTTCTCTACATCCCAGCTTTCCTCAAGAAGACTTCTTCTCATGGCCAGCTTAATCCAAAGCATTTCTCACCTACTGGTTTAGATGGGATTTTAAGAAGTTCTTTAGGTCAGGGACTGGCCCAGGCTGCCCAGGGAGGTGCTGGAGTCACCATCCCTGGAGGGCTTCAACAAACCAGTAGATGTGGTGCTCGGAGACACGGTCAGGGAGATGTTGGCCGAAGGTTGGACTTGCTGACCCTAGAGGTCTTCTCCAACCTAAATGATCCTACAGAGCCTTGGCGTTCAGGTGGTGAGGAGGACAAAGAGCTGTCCCTCCGTCACCAGAAGGACAAGATGGATTGTTCTGCTTGTCCCCCTGCAGGAAGAACCACTCCAAGTGCCTGGTGCACTGCAAGATGGGTGTGAGCAGGTCGGCCTCCACCGTGATCGCCTACGCCATGAAGGAGTTTGGCTGGTCCCTGGAGAAGGCCTATAACTACGTGAAGCAGAAACGCAGCATCGCGAGACCCAACGCCGGCTTCATGAGGCAGCTCCTGGAGTACGAGGGCATCCTAGATGCCAGGTGAGGTGGTGGGATGGAAGGGAAGGTGGCTTGGAGGAGCTAATTGCAGGCGACCTCTTGCGTGGGTTTTGTATCGTGGAACGTTCGTTGATCTTCCCGGAGTTCCTTCAGGTTGCCCAGAGGGGTCATGGATACCCCCAGTGAGGCCCCATCCCTGGAGACATTCAAGGTCAGGCTTCAGGGGGTTCTGAGCAACTTGACCTATGACCTTTAGAGGTCCCTTCCAACCCAAACCATTCCATGATTCTATGCTCCATCCCTGGAGGTGTTCAAGGCCAGGTTGGATGGGGGTTTGAGCAACCTGCTCTGGTGGGAGGTGTCCCTGCCAAGGGGGGTTGGAACGAGATGATCTTTGAGGTCCCTTCCAACCCAACCCGTTCTATGAGCTCTGTCCAGACAGTGGTTTTTCTGCTGATGTCTTGCACACATGTAGAGCTCAGAGATTGGCAGAGTACGTGTGGTGCTGAAGGGTCCTCTTCAGAAGGGCAGATGCAGAAGCTTGGGATGTGTTTTCTCCAACCCTCTTCCCTGCCAGGCCTCCAGGGATGGAAATTAGCTGTCTTCTGGGGGAGATCTAATTCCTGGAGGGCTCCTCTGCGTCTGGGAGGCACGTTGGTGTTTCTCAGCAGCCAGCAGAGTTCAGCAGAACATTGTTCATGTTTTATGAGGCAGAACTGAGCTCGGGCAGCCTTGGAGGAGAATCATTGGCAGTTGTGGGTGACCATGCCAATCACAAGTCCCTGTCACTGCCAGCTCTAGTATCTAATGAGGGTTTCTGTGCTCTCTGCTTGGCCTCTGCTCTCCTGGGGGAAGAGGAGGAGAACTTTTCACCCTGGTTCAGCAGGAGCTGTGCCATGAGACGTGCAGAGATGTTGGTTCAGGGTGTTTTTCTCTGGTGAGGGGCTCCTCCCGAGAGCTGTTCCATCATGGGTGCAGCCCAGAGACAAAGACACTCTGGAGCAGGCAGGTGGGAGGTGATGCTAGAGGTGGTTTGGCCCAGCTGGGGACTGCAGGGCTGGACCCACCCCTCAGCCTTTTGGTTGTGGAAAAGGGACAGAAATTCCTGGAGCTGAGCAGCACTGACTTGTCCTGTGTCCTCTCCCCAGCAAGCAGCGCCACAACAAGCTGTGGAAGCAGCAGGCAGAGAGCAACCTACCCCCCAACAGCGACGGCTCCACGGGGGCGGGAGACTTCTTGCTGGAGAGCTTGGACATCGACCTGGAGAACCGCCTGGCAGAGCTGGACACCCCCTCCCAGCCACCCTACCTGGACAACCGTGGCACGGGGGGGGGGTCCGTGGGGTTCCACTACTGCTTCCGCCGCCTCTCGGACACGCTGCTGGAGAACAAGATCCCCAGTGACAGGGAAGGGTTCTTCCAGGTGGAGGAGCTGGAGAGGGACGCGCTGGGTGGACAACCCCCATCTGCTGGGGGGAGGCTGCTGGAGGCGGTGAAAGCCCCCGAGGAGCCCGAGCCCCTGGCAGGGCTGAGCAGCTTCAGCGAGAAGGAGGTGAAGAAGAAAGTGGACTTCAGCCCCAGGAGGGGCAGGATGGTGCTGGAGCCTGGGGAGGACGGGGTCAGGGAGGAGAACCCGATGGAGAAGTGGAGGCGGCGCCTGTCCCTGCACAAGGAGGAGAACAGGCTCAATAGGGAGAACCTGAACAACAACAACAGCAAAAGGAGCTGCCCCGAGGATTTTGAGGTGCGTATGGAGTTGGAGATGTAGGTGATGGCAGCATGGCTGACCCTACTGCGAGTGAAACTGCTCTTCTCATCTTCATAGCACAGTTTCATTTGACTTGGATAAAGCCCTGTCATTCCATGATGAGCTTCTTCCTTGTCGAGGTGCTTCTGAACATGGCTTTGCTTGCCCAAGCTATGGATTTAGATGCCAGAGTGCCCCATGAGCTGCTTGGGCAGCTGGCATGCCCCTCGCTGGACACGGTAGGTATCCTTCCCTGGAGATACTCTCTGCTCAGAACGTGCCTGGCCCTGGTCCTGCTGCAGGGCCCTGAGAGAAGTGGAGATGCTCTTTGTTTCTTGTCTCCAAGTGTCTCGTGGTCTGTGCCTCTCGCTCCCTGCAGGGGGTTGGATTAAACCACCTTTAAAGGTCCCTTCCACCCCAGCCCAGTCTGTGGTTCTCTGCTGGTTGCTGGTGTCCTGTTCCATGGGCATTTATCTGTCCCCCTTTGCTTCCTTGCAGCACGACGCCGTGTTTGGGATCCTCAGCAAGGTCAAGCCTCCCTACCAGTCCTGCACTGACTGCATGTATTCCTCAGCTGGCTTGTCTCCAGACCCCTTTGGGGAGCAGTGTGAGAAGCTCAACGCTGGAGCTTCACGGCGCTCCACCACCACCATCTGCACCCAGCCAGCCCTCCTCTCCCACCTCAACGCCAACTTGGCCGATCACCTGCCCACCAAGACCCACCCCGAGGAGGCCATCAGGACTAAAAACAACGAGGCTCCTCTTCCTCTGCCCTCAGGACCTGGTGCTTTGGAGGTTGGTGCTTGCAGATCACTCGACCAACACTGTGGTGGTTTGGAGAAAGGCAAAGATGCCCCAAAAAGCCCCGTCAAAGCTCTGCTGCCCAGGAGGAACTCCCACTGTGACAAGAGCCTCCTCAGCGCAGAGGTGGTGAAAGAAGAGTCTCTGGCCAGGAGAGACAGCAAACCTACCAAGGACCTGAAGTACCTGCTGTTCAGCAAAGAGATGGAGAAGCCAAGTGCAAACAGCTACTTGATGCAGCACCAGGAGTCCCTCATCCAGCTGCAGAAGGCCGGCTTGGTTCGGAAGCACACCAAGGAGCTGGAGCGCTTGAAGAGCCTGCCCTCAGATGCCTCCTCACTGCTCAGGGAGAGCCCCCTGAGCAGGGTGGACTCCAGCATCGTGGAGGAGAGCGAGGACTTGCTTCCACCCCACGGCCTCGTGCCTCTCCTGGGACCAGCACCGTTGATACCCGAGGAGGTGGGGAACGAGGTGGAGAAGGTGGAGGTGAAGCGCGCCTTGGAGGGCGTCTCCCAGAAAACCTCCACGCCCATCCTGTGCCGCTTGGAGCACACCAGCAGCTTCACCAAGGACTTCTTGAAGACCATCTGCTACACGCCCTCCTCCTCCAGGAGCTCCAACCTGACCCGTAGCTCCAGCAGTGACAGCATCCACAGCGTGCGGGGCAAGCCCGGCCTGGTGAAGCAGAGAACTCAGGAGATCGAGACCAGGCTGCGCTTGGCCGGCTTGACTGTGTCCTCTCCCCTCAAACGCTCCAACTCCCTGGCCAAGCTGGGCTGCCTCAACTTGTCCTCGGAGGATCTATCCAGTGACATGGACGTGTCCACCATCACGGACTCCAAAGAGGCCGTTTCCAGCGAGTCCTCCGTGCTCTGTGAGCCACAGCCCCTGGGGAGGAGCACGGACGTTGCCTCCAAGCCAGTGGTTGGGACCTTGAAGAACACCCTTTGGATGGGCAAAAGTTGATGCCTTCTCTGGGCTAGAGGGGTGGATTGGGGGGGGGGGGGGTTTATGGCATTTATCCAGATTTATCACCTGACCTGCCGTCGTTCAGCTGATGCCACCTCTTCTTCCCCCTCCTCGTGCTCTGAGGAGGGAGAATAACCCAGAAAGGGTCGTGGGGAATGGAATAAAAACTCTGTGGTTGTTGCATGGCTTAGAGAGGCCCCGTCGTGTGTGAGTTGCCTGTTGTCCTGCAGGATGCTCCTTCTAGTGCAGGATGCTCCTTCTAGTGCTGTTTGCCAAGTGTCCAACCGTGGGCTTGTGTGTGTCCCTATATATAGATAGATATTTGTACCTATTTATCTATCTATCTATATATAAAATGCTGAAATGCTCTTTCAAAGACTCCAAATCATCAGTCATGACTTTTTTTTTTTTTTTTTGTCACAGAACAACCACAAGACCCTGGTTACAACAGGGAGCTTGTGGAGAAATCCTTAAGCAGTGACACGACCACTACCTCTGTTCTTGCTGACTTTCAGTCTGGGATGGTTGGTTGGGTTTATTTCTTCCAAAAAAAGGCTTTTCCCCACCATATTTACTGTTGCTTGAAGATAATCCCTTGGCTGTAAAGGCCTGGAAGGGGTGTGGAGACAGAGGCTTTGCCTGGCTGTGAAGTGGAGGAGCCTCGAGATGTTGGTGTTGGTCCATCCTTGTTGTGTGACTGGGTGAACTGGTCCCAGTAGGTGCTGGAGCAGCACCTGGGCTGTGTCCCTGCTCCAGGCTCCCGTGGAGGTGTCGTGTTCTTGGGGTGTCGTTGCTGTCGTGGTGGTTGGTGTTGTCCCAGTTGTCGTGGTGAGCCTGGCCAGGAGGACCCCGGTGGAGCTTGGTGTGATGCTGTGTTGGTGTCGTGGATCCTTGTATGGGGACCTTTCTTCATCAGGAGGCTGAGGAGGGAGGACTCTGCTGCTGTGGAATAGGCAGTAGGTGACCGTGTGTCTGTCCTGGTCGTTGCTGTTGGGTTTGGTGGAATGTCCTTGGTTTGCCTGGTGGTGAAGCCCAGGGGTGATTTATGGTGGGTACGTGTCCCAGCTCCTGCCAGGGGGTGACAGGAGCATAAATCCTGCTCTCCAGGGGTTCATCCTTGGGGCTGAGCAGTCAGACAGAAATATGGGCTCACTCAAAGAGGGTGAGATCTCCTCTTGGAGAAAAGCTGGTGTGACCCGGGGGCTGGTGCCCACGGTGACAGCTGAGGAACCACCCCCCTCACTGCAGCCAGCCTGGGGTTGGTGCTACCATGAGCTCCTCTTGCTGTGGGAGATGCTGCAAACCCAGCAGCTCACCAGTGCTGCCTGAGATGCAGGTTTTCTGGGAGTATCAGGAGGGAAGAGCTTGAGAAGCCCGTAGGGGACGTGCTCCAAACCTTGGTGCTCTTGAGTCCCACCTGAAGCTGAGCTGGCTGCTCGTGCCTCCATGGGGGAGAGTTCTGAAGCAGGTTTTGGGGCCAAACCCTTGGGTTTCAGGGATGGATTTGCTCAGTTAACACCTGGGTGTTGAGTGGGAGCTCCCACATTTTAAGATCTCCATCCAAAGCCCTCCTTAAAACCCCCCTCTTGAGGCAGGGGCAGAGCAGCAGCAGTTCTCAGCCTGAATTCATCCAACCCCCACTGCCCTGAGGAAGGGGAGCCCTGGATGCCCAGAATTTACCTGTTTTTCCTTAAATATAATATTGCATTTTTGCATGGAGCGTGAGGAGCTGCAGGGCCTGGCAATCACTAGATAAATGTCCCTGCTTACAGGGGATTGAAAACTTTCCATTTTTAGCTTAAGGAACACTCCCCACTTTGCCTGTGCAAGCTGGTTAGAGGCAAAACCTGCTGCATGGGGGAACCCTGGAGAAATGTGCATCAATTGTTGCTTTTTAGGGCTGAGGAGATGCTGGAGTAGGGGCTGAAATACCCTGTGTTCAATGTCCGGGTGCATCCACATCCACTGCAATAATTCCCTGTATTTATCACCTTTACTATCGTTGTTTGCACCCAGATTTAGGCAAGGGGGCACCCAGGAGGTCCTGGGGTGGTTGGGAGCCTGCAGGGCTCCCAGGAGGTCCCGTGTGGCCCCTGCCCCACAAAACTCAGCCCTCACATGGGTATTTTTCCCTGCTCTGTGTCCCCCCATTGCTGCTGGGCCCCAGATCTGGGGAAATCCCAGAGAATTTCTGTTAACACACAACATTTCCTTCCTCTTTTCTCGAGTGCCTGCCCAGCTCTGCCACCCACACACCCCAGCTCCCCAGGGCTCACCCCACAGGAGGCAGAGCAGGAGCTGGTCCCAAAGCCACCGTGGGCTCCAAGCACCCTTGTGCCATTCCCAGGGGTTTTGTACCCAAACCTCCCCAGGCTTTTGTTGCATGAGAAGGTAGATGTTTGTCCTCCTGCCTCCCCCCCGTTGGTGTACCTGTTCTTTTCCATGGAGTGCCTTAAGAACAGTTTACAGATACCGTGTATTTCTGCTGAGCTGGTTGCTGGGCTTTTGTTGTTGTTGTGAGGGTGATTTCTGTCTCTTTTTGGTGCTTTTGGTGTTTCCGGTGGCAGTGAGACCGTTGCTGCTCCTGCAGATCCCCTGAGCTCAGCACTGCTCTAACCACATCCCTTCTGCTCTCTCTGCTGAAACCAAAGGGTGTTGAGATGCTGGGAGGCTCCTGCTGCAGCTCCCACTGCCCCCCAGTCCTCTCTGCACTGCTGGGGGGGGGGTCTGGGGGGATGTCCCAGCACTGGCTTGGCTGGGTGTGAATCCCAACCCCCAG
>VYZX01019817.1:178033-213102 GCA_013401335.1 Brachypteracias leptosomus | reverse complement strand
CCAGATTTAGGCAAGGGGGCACCCAGGAGGTCCTGGGGTGGTTGGGAGCCTGCAGGGCTCCCAGGAGGTCCCGTGTGGCCCCTGCCCCACAAAACTCAGCCCTCACATGGGTATTTTTCCCTGCTCTGTGTCCCCCCATTGCTGCTGGGCCCCAGATCTGGGGAAATCCCAGAGAATTTCTGTTAACACACAACATTTCCTTCCTCTTTTCTCGAGTGCCTGCCCAGCTCTGCCACCCACACACCCCAGCTCCCCAGGGCTCACCCCACAGGAGGCAGAGCAGGAGCTGGTCCCAAAGCCACCGTGGGCTCCAAGCACCCTTGTGCCATTCCCAGGGGTTTTGTACCCAAACCTCCCCAGGCTTTTGTTGCATGAGAAGGTAGATGTTTGTCCTCCTGCCTCCCCCCCGTTGGTGTACCTGTTCTTTTCCATGGAGTGCCTTAAGAACAGTTTACAGATACCGTGTATTTCTGCTGAGCTGGTTGCTGGGCTTTTGTTGTTGTTGTGAGGGTGATTTCTGTCTCTTTTTGGTGCTTTTGGTGTTTCCGGTGGCAGTGAGACCGTTGCTGCTCCTGCAGATCCCCTGAGCTCAGCACTGCTCTAACCACATCCCTTCTGCTCTCTCTGCTGAAACCAAAGGGTGTTGAGATGCTGGGAGGCTCCTGCTGCAGCTCCCACTGCCCCCCAGTCCTCTCTGCACTGCTGGGGGGGGGGTCTGGGGTGATGTCCCAGCACTGGCTTGGCTGGGTCTGAATCCAAACCACCAGAAAACCCCAAATGCACAAAAACTGGCACCTTATTTGCAGCCCGGGTGGTGTTGGGGTGTCCTTAGCAATAGTTGTGTCCTTCCCATGGAGGTGGTGATGGGCTTGGTCCTGTCCCACCACTGTCCTCCTGGGTCTCCTTGTGGAGGTGGTGATGGGCTTGGTCCTGTCCCACCACTGTCCTCCTGGGTCCCTCCATGGAGGTGGTGATGGGATTGGTCCTGTCCCACCAGTGTCCTCCTGGGTCTCCCCATGGAGGTGGTGATGGGCTTGGTCCTGTCCCACACCAGTGTCCTCCTGGGTCCCTCCATGGAGGTGGTGATGGGCTTGGGCCTGTCCCACCAGTGTCCTCCTGGGTCCCTCCATGGAGGTGGTGATGGGCTTGGGCCTGTCCCACCAGTGTCCTCCTGGGTCCCTCCATGGAGGTGGTGATGGGCTTGGGCCTGTCCCACCAGTGTCCTCCTGGGTCCCTCCATGGAGGTGGTGATGGGCTTGGGCCTGTCCCACCAGTGTCCTCCTGGGTCCCTCCATGGAGGTGGTGATGGGCTTGGGCCTGTCCCACCAGTGTCCTCCTGGGTCCCTCCATGGAGGTGGTGATGGGCTTGGGCCTGTCCCACCAGTGTCCTCCTGGGTCCCTCCATGGAGGTGGTGATGGGCTTGGGCCTGTCCCACCAGTGTCCTCCTGGGTCCCTCCCTGGCGGTGGTGATGGGCTTGGTCCTGTCCCACCATCATCTCCTCCTCTCCAGGGCTCCAGGAGGAGCCCCCCCTGGTCAGGGGAGGGCTGGGGGGGTGACGTGGAGCTGTGGAGCTGTTCCCTGCAGTGCTGTGCTCAATGTTCCATTGATTTCATGGTATTTCTGGTTTTCTATTGAATTGGGCCCTATCTTTTGTACTGTACGTTGGGGGTAGGGGGGATGCATCATGCACTTTTTTTTTTTGTTTGTTTTTTTTGTTTTTTACCTTGGTTTGTAAAACTGTACTGTATATTTTATGTGCTTCTTGTGAGAAAAATAAACTTTTTTTGATTTTCTTTTTTGGGGGGGGGGTGTGTTTCCTTTTCCAAGCAAGTTTTGTGGTGTTTGTGGAGATGAGGAACAGACCCTGGGGGGGTGGAAGGGAGAGGAGGTGATGGGAATGTATCAGCCACACCTCCCACCATCCCCTGCCCTATTATCTCTCCCTGGTTTTTTGGGTCCTGGGTGTTTTCTGCCATCCTTGAAGGCCAGATCTGGAGGTGTCTTTGTCCCTCTGGTTGAGTCCCTCTAATGCTGGACGTGTCTGAGCTGCCCTGCCAGGATGGTGACCATGGCATGGTGAGTTTTTAAGGGGGAAAATAGAAATACACTGAATTCTGGAGGCAGGAATATGACTGAGATCTGCACTTCTCCACTTCTCAGGGGGTTTCTGGAGAAGCTGCTGCCTCTCAGCACATGTTCCCTGGTGCCAAGTGGGTGTTGGCAGCTGAGGGGGTGAGTGAACCTCCTCTGAGCCCTCCCTGCCCCAAAAAGGGCTGATTTGGGGAGGTCTTTGGTGCTGCTGCAGTGACGTGGCCTTTGGGATTCCCCCACCCCCTGCTGGGGTCCCCTCCGAGGTGGGAAAGGTGAGAGGGCCCCATCCTGGGCTGCTCCTTCTCCACCCCAGCCCCTCCTGGGTGTTCCCCACATTTTCCCTTTAAAGGCCAACAGAGGCTGTGTCTGAGGAGTCCTGTCCCTGCCATGGGATGTTCTGGCTGCTCCAGGAGGAACTTCTCCCTGTTTGCCTTGGCCAGGGAGCAAAGCAGAGGCTGGGGATGCTCTCCAGCTAATTGCATCAAAGAGGTGTTAAACCCCACCAGAAATACCGGATTTTGAGGGGTTGGTTGGTGAATGGGGCGACCACAGCTGTAGGAGAGCCTGGAGTTGATGCTGGGGTGATAAGGGTGCAGCCATAGGGAGAGAGGGGGGTGGGGAACACCTTGGAACCTTAAATGGTTTGGGCTGGAAGGGATCTTTAAAGCTCATCCAGTCCAACCCCCTGCAGGGAGCAGGGACATCTGCACCTAGAGCAGGTTGCTCCAACCTCCCCTGCAATGGTTCCCGGGATGGGGCAGCCTGGGACAGGCTCTCACCACCCTCAACATCAAAAATGTCTCAGTCCTGGAGGAGATCTGCTCCTTTCCTACCACTTGCAGGCTCCTCCACAGGTGAGATGTGGCCAAGCTGGACCTTGCATCTTCTCCCCACCCCAGGTCCCAACCAGGCTGCCCTCTCCAGGACCTGCCCATGGAGGCTCCAGCCTCAGGCATCTCCTTCCACCAGCGGGTCTATAAATAACCCCTCGTGTTGCTCCAGATGTTGCCTTGGCTCTGCCATGGCAACCCCACAACAGGATGTGACATTCGGCCAGAACAAGAACCGCTCCGTGAAGAACAAACTTTCAACCATAACAAGCACAAAAAAAAAATGACACCCAGCCCCAGGGTGGTGTCTGGTGGAGCCTCTTACCCACAACCCACCATGAAATGCTGTGGTGGGGACGTCTCCATCTTCAGGAAGATGAGCAGGAAGCTTCATCTCGTGCATCAGCCAAGGGAAGGGTGAATGAAATGAGCTAAAGTCGTCTTGGCCAAGGAACAGGTTCTTCTGTTGTCTCCCCAAACTGGAGCTCCAGGCACAGAGATGGAGAGTTCAGGGGTTGGATGAGGTGACCTTGAAAGATCCTTTCCCACCCCAACCACTCCATGATTCTTTGACCCTCTGACTCTGTTCTTCACCCCTGATGGGTGCAGGATGGTTCCCTACCAGCGTTTCCCAGTTTCTCGCTGGGGTTGGTGACCACAGAGATGATAAGCAGATACTATCATGATATTACTGGGGGAGAAGAGGGGATTTGGCAGGTGAATGAGGCTGGTTTGACCAAAGCGACGTGGAGAAAACCACCAGGAAGGACCCAAAGGGCCCCGGCTGCACTTGCCCACCCCCAGCAGAGGAGAAGCTGCTGCTCCAGTGGGTCTCCAGCTGCCTGCAGCCCTGGGGTGATGCCTCTGTGTCTGTTTACACGGCTGGACAGCCCCACGGGCCTCCAGTGAGGGAGAAATGTAAATATTTCCCTAAGCAGAAGCTGCAGTGGCTGGAGGGGCAGGGCCATGGAGCTGCACTGCTGGGGGGGCTCCTTCTCCAGCCAGCCAGGGCACGGTGCTGCTGCCTGGAGCTGCTGCTGGTGGCAGGTCCTCTCCACACACGTTTCAGATCGATGCTGGGGAGCAGCCCAGGAGCTGCTCGGGTTTGCCCTGGCCCTGGGTGGTGGATATTCCCTAAAAGTCTCTCCCTTCCCTGGTCCGAGGGCTGGGGCAGCAGCTGCCTTTGCCTTTTATGCAGAGGGAGCAGCAGCAGGAGCCGCGTCGCTCCCGTCTCAGGCTCTCCCCAGGGTTTAACAAGCAGCTCACAGAGAAGTGGTGCAGGAGCACCCGGGCAGAGCCAGGACCCTCACCCAGCTGGGCAGGTCCCCAGCAGCCCTGGGCTCTGCCATCCCCACCCAAATCAAGGTGATGTCTCCAAATCACGAGGGTCTCCAGAGAGACCTTCTTGGGGCCTGTCAGGAAGGTGGGGACAGACTTTTGAGCAGGGTCTGTTGGGACAGGACAAAGGGGGATGGTTTGAAACTAAAAAAGGGAGATTTAGAATGGAGAGAAGGAAGGAATTTTTGATGGAGAAGGTGGTGAGAGCCTGTCCCAGGTTGCCCAGAGAGGTGGTGGCTGCCCCATCCCTGGAATCATCGCAGGTGAGGTTGGAGCAACCTGCTCTAGTTGCAGATGTCCCTGCTCCCTGCAGGGGGGTTGGACTTGGTGACCTCTAAAGGTCCCTTCCCACCCAAAACCCAGTCTGGGATTAGATGAAACCTGGGAGGTATCTGGCTCTGGCATGGCTCAGCTCAATGGGAAGAGCCCCAAATCATTAACCAGCTCCTCATGCCTGAGTCTGGCGAATTTACCCCATGAAGAGGTGGCTTGGCTTTAAGATTCCCACTTGTGACTGCCAGCAAACCTTGGTGACCACCCCTGGTGGGAGCAGTGCTGGGAGGTTCCCTCCCCACCAGTGCCGGGAGCATCCCTGGCTCAGGAGCTCAGCCCTGCTCCCTCTGGGAAGTGGTTGTGTTTGTTTTGAGCAGCCTCAGCAGGGATTTGATGCTTCCAGTGGTAACAAATGGTGTTTTGTCTCGCTGCAGAGCAGCTCTGGGATGTGCATGGATAAAAACAGCCCCTGCCAGGGGGCCTGGCTGCTTCCCGGGCTGATAAGGGCTGGGATCATCACCATCATCATCCCTCCTCCTTCCCCTCGGCGCTTGTGGAGCAGAGGATGAGGTGGTCACATCATGAGACCATGGTCCAGGAATTACCCTCACAGCACAGCAGCTGTGATGGGGTCTCTGGTAGGATTTTCCATCCCCTTCCATCTGCCTTTAGCCTGGGGGGCAGATCACTGGGGGGCTGTTGGCGAATTCCTCGGGGCTGGTGTTGAGGTAGCAGCCCCTGGTGATGCCCACACAGGCTGGGCCACTGCTGGGACCATCTAGGTGCTGTCCTGCATCCCTCCCCGGGATGCTTCCCCGCATCCAGCTCCGGCACCTCGTGCACCATAAAAGGCAAAGCTCTGGGGAAGAGCTGCCGGGTGGGAGCCGCGGTGGCTGCTGCAATGCCAGGCATCCCGCCTGTGTACACTGGGACCAGAGCCCTCCCACAGCCTGCACAGCACCCCCTGGGCCAGAGGAATTGTCCAAAGGGAAGAACTTTCTGCTCGGAGGCTCGTTTAGAGAAAAGCCCAAAGCGTTCATAAGGATTTTTGGTTAAAAGTTTTGGAGTCTCCTCTGGGAAGCTTGTTCCTGAGGCTGCTCTCGGGCTCCTCGGTTTATTTCAGTGGTGGTTTTTATGTCCCAATCCCCTCAGCAATCACATCTTATTCCGGTGGATCCACCCCAGGCTGTGCAGGCAGCATCTCCCCGAAAGGCTGGGACACAGACCAAGGCTGAGCTCCGCTTCCAAGGAAGGAGCTCTGGGGAGAGGCTCCGTCCGTGCCCAGCGGGAGCGGGGCAGGGAGGCAGGGAAGGGTGCCAGGGATTCCAGCCTCTCCGTGGAGCCCACGGAGGAGCTGCTGGAGGGGATCCTGCCCAGATGAGCTGCAGCCGATGGAAGCAGTGAGATCAGAGGGAAGCCAGGGAGGATTCTGCTGGGGATCATAGGGAGTCATTGCTGCAGCAGGTTGGGGAGAAGAGGAGATTCCCTGAGCAAAGCTGAGGATGGGAGGCGAGTCCTGCCCGTGAAGTCCTTCAGACCACGGATTAGAAGCTGGGAGGTGCTTTCACAGCCGCTCAGGTGGGATCTATTGGGGCAGGGAGCAGCCGAGAGCTGTGCCAGGGGTGGTGCTGGGGAGGAGGCTCCTTGCCCTGCTGCAGAGGATGGGCTCCATCCCTCCAAGGGGCATTTTCATCTCTGCTGGCCATGAGGCTGAGAAACGCCGATTCACATGACCCAGGCACCGAGGCTTCCAAGCTGCCCCCGGCTCTCCCAGTAGCCGAGGAAGGAGAAGGCGGCGCTGAGAGCCTGCCCAGACCCAAGGTGGGAAGAAATCTTGGCTGGCCAGCTCCAGAGCGTTTGGACCAGGAATTACAGTGACAGAGCCCCTGGCCATGGAAGCCTCCACCTGGCAGTGCTATGGATATTTACGGGATGACACCAGCAAGGCGAGGGGGAGAGACTGTTCCTCTTCCCAGGGAGCCTCTGAGGATTGTACCCCACTGGGGCACAGGCTGGAGAGGAGGGGGGACCTCCCAGACCTTGGCAGCGACACACAAGCCCCTGGCAAGAAGTCAGAGACGAGCAGCCCCGGGCAGCGGGGGCTGGCGGGGGATTTGTGCTTGGAAGACCCCCCCGTGTGGGAAGGGTGTGGGAGAGGGGAGGAGGGAGAAGCCCCTCCGAAGGTGTACGAGCTGGAGGTGAGGCAGGGCCGGGCGGGCAGGGGCAGGACGGTGAGGCCGGTGGTTTACAGGCTGGAGGAGAGCGAGTACAGGCGCCTGCTGCGAGAGGCAGAAGCAGAACCCGAGGAGGAATGGGAGGCGGTGGAGCACAAGGTACCTGTGCTCCAGGAGGGCTACCCAGCAGGTGGGAAGGCGGCAAGTCCACGCCTGGCCAGGCTCAACTCCTTCCAAGGGGTGCTGAGGAGGCAGATGAGCCGTTCGGACTCGGAGAGCAGCGCGGAGAGCAGGCAAGTGAATAAACTGACCCTCAACTCCCCCCCGGAGGGGAGCAAGCCCCGTGTGCCCGTCAGGTCGGACAGCTTCGAGCTCATGGATTACATCTTGCAGAGCAAGCAGGAGGCGACAGCAGCTGCTCCCTACGTCCCCAGGGAAAGCAGCAAGGCAGCGGAGAGCCTCAGGCAGGCTGTGAGCTTCACCCCCCAGCCCAGCGACCCTCCAGACCTCTGCCAGAACGGCCAGGCTGGTGAGGAGGAGCCCAAGCAGGACGAGGAGGTAGCGAAGAGCCTGGAGAGGATGGTGACTGAGGCTGTGAATTACACTTCGGTGGCCAGAGATGCTGTGAAGCTCTTGAGGCAGAACAGCATCCAGCTCCTCGAGAGCAGGGAGCAGCTGGGAGGGGAGGCAGATGTAGGGATGCTCGACTCGTACATCCCCAAAAAGACCCCCCCGGCCCCTCCTGTCAGGTCCCACAGCAAGGAGAGCCTGGCTCTGAGCATGAGCAAGACGGTGGCAATGACGGAGGCGCTGCTGGAGCCCTTCGGGGACGTGGGGAAGGCTGCCAAGGAGCAGTGGGCAGCTGGGGGAGAGGAGCAGCGAGCTGGGGGCAGGACTGGAGGAGGAGGGGGCTCGGAGGAGCCCGAGCGGAAGGGGAGGAAGAGTCAAGAGGATGAGAAAGTGCTTAAAGTTGCCGACGCCAAGAAAACCTTCGAAAAGTCCAAGGCACAGGAGGGGAAGGCGGCGACTCCAGCACCCAGCGCTGCCAGGAAAGGTGAGGTGTGAGGGGGGGGGCTCTGCCCCATGGATTGGGGGTCCGGAGCACCCCCAGCCAAGGGGTGGGTGGGGAAGGGAGGTGGGGATGTGGCAGTCATGAGGCTCGACGGAAAATCCCTCACTGAGCAGCAGGTGGGATGTGCTCGGGGCGTCTTTATGGTTGTAACGGGGCAGGACAAAAATCGGGAGCTGATTCGTGTTGTTTGTCCACTTGGCCAAGGTACTTTGTGTCCTGGGAGAAGGAGATTTGCTTTTGAAGGCTCTCTTGTGTTTAAATGAGGTGTAACATCAGTTCCCCCACAGCGCTTCCCATGGAGCTCCAGGTGGAACCTTCTCCCCCTCCTGGGGGATCACCTGCTCTGTCTCTTGGGCATTGGGGAGGCTGCTTCACGTTATCTTAGTTATGGCACAGAAAAGAGACATTATTTTCTTGAGGTTCTTTTCCTCCTTCACTGCGACCAGGCTGAGTAAGGCAGCAGGAGAACGACCTCAGCCTGGAAACCCTTTCACTGGAAAACCGGATAAATGAGCTTGGTTGATGTTTTCCTGCAGTTGTGCAGAAATAAGGAGAGCTTAGAAATGAGAGTTTGGATCAAGGAGGCATCAGAGCCACGCTGGTTCACTTGCATCTGCTGTTTATTGACAATCTGGGGTGGTGGGTTTCCTTATAAGGGAAAATAAACGTGTTGAGGCCCAGGAAATCCACACCAGCTCTGAGGTGAGCAGCATGGTTAAGCAATAACTGGGTGTCACCATCCCACCACGCTGGTACTTTGGGCTGTCGGTGTCTCTTGGTCACAGAGGTGACAAAACCAGGTCAGAATATGAACGTTGCAGCAGTTTGTGTGTGTGTCAGTGGGAACAAGAAGTTGATAGTGATGAAAAGTAGGTGATGTCCTCTCAGGAAGCTTCTGAATCATGGAGTCATTTCGAAAAGACCTCTAGGATCATCGAGTCCAAGCTTCACCCAACATCTCCCTGACCCCCAGACCATGTCTCGAACCAACACATGAAGATGTGTTATCATGATGTAAAGAAAGGGTGGAGTCCCCATCCCTGGAGGGGTTCAACAATGAGTAGATGTGGAGCTTTGGGACATGGTCTGGGGGTCAGGGAGATGTTGGGCTTGATGATCCTGGTGGTCTTCTCCAACCTAAGTGATTCTAAACCCTGCTCCATCCCTAAGGCTGTGGCTGAATCACTCCAGACAGATGTTCACCTGCTGGTTCTGGGGGGGAAATCCAGAGGAAGGGTCAAGATGATTGATTTCAGTGCTGAGCTGTGGAAACATTGCATTGAAAGAGTGGCCAGAGCTCCTCATTTCACTGTATCCATGACATAATCTGATTTAATCTGTAAAAATCTGTTTCTGGACATAGCCCTCCCCAAATCTCACACTCCCTCCCTGAACACAACCACCTCCCCTATATTTACGTGATTCCTTTCTTCTACCTCGGCCTTTTCCAGCACCTTTGACCCACCTTGATCCTAGACAGCAGGGAGAGAAAGAGAAGGAGATGGGAGAAGGATCCAAGATGGGTGGAGGACAAGACCAGGCTGTGTGATGAGGAACATGGAGCCCAGCCTGGGCTTCTGCTGCTGTCCAGAGGGATCCATCCCACAATAATCCTGTCAATTAAATACAGCTTCCTTTTTAGCATTTTTTTCCTCTCTATATTCTGCTTTCTTCTCTCTCTTTTCCTCCTGAATCACCTGGTGCAGTGGAGGGAGCAACAAAGACAAGGCCATCTGTTGCAGCTAATTGCTTCAGTTTTATTTGGTGCCCCGAGGTTTTAATGAGGAATTGGGACCATCTCCTTCTTAAATGGGGAAAAAAAGAAAGAAAAAATTCCCAACCCCTGACGGAGGAGAGAAATAAATGGGAAATAGGCTGGATTTAAACGAATTTAGAGCTTTCCTTCACTGCAGAGCCTGTGGGCAACGTGGATTCCTGTGTCCCAAGCTGGCAGGGATGGGAATAGTGTTGGTGTTACCATCCAGAGCACTCAGGAGAGTGTCATAAATGTGCTGTTTGGGGTGTAGTGTAAATCATTAATAACAACAGCATCAATAATTAACACCCATCCTGAGCTAATGCTCGTTTATTGCCACTTATCAGCCTCCAGCATCTTCCTCCTGCTCCCAGCAGCACGTCACTGGTGTGGTGGCAAAGTGCAGGGGGGTCTCCATGGCCCTTTGGGGAGGTGGGGTGGGATCTGACCCCCATCCACTGGTGCTGGAGGCAACACGGGGACTGGGTGGGTGGTAAGAAGGAAGATGGGGCAGATCCAAGGGGTGCTGCCTCCTGCTCCCCACTTTAATCCATGTCTTCTTCTTCCCTCACGCTCAGACCCTCCTGACTCTCCCTCCCTGGCTGTTATCCATGGATCTGAGTGAACACGTTGCTCTCCTCATCCTCATTCCATAATTCCACAGCTCCCCTTTCTGGCCAAGGATTGAATCAGGCCAAGCCAAAGGGATTTTTGCTCTTTCTCTCTCCGGATTGCTGGATGTGGGGAAGGGACCCGTGCAGGGCACCACGTGTGCTGCTGTCCCTGGGACAGAGCTGAGCACCCCCGAGCTCTCAGGGGACACTTTTACCTCAGATTACTGAAAAATCCCTTAAAAAACAACCTTGGAAGCAGGTAAATAAACCCCCCCCACGCCACTTGATGTGTGCTCAGTGAGAATATTGAGAAAACGAGGCAGAAAGAGTAAATTTAATGCTATTGCAGGTGCAGAAAATGGCTTGGGTTTGGTTTTTCCTGGTGATCAGCTGAGATTTAGGAGTCCACAAGATTCCAGTGATGTCAAGTGGAATGTCACTGGTTTGGGGGCAGCTCAAGCTGCTGAGTCAGGCTCTGGGGGATCTCAATCAAGAGATACAGAAGGGGGAATATCAAAATATGCAGGTTTCAGGTGGGAGAATCTGCTGCTCCCTGTGAAGTGATGTAAATAGGATAATAAATCAAAAGGCTTCGATAAATAAATAGCTAAAGAGTGGCCACAAACGTCCACCAGGAGTTGTGTAACTTGGGCACCTGCCAGCCCGAGATCTGAAGCACAAACTGTCACCTCCATCATATTTTGCTTGATTTAGGCTCTAAGCTGCAAAATAACAGGACTTTGACTTGCTGATCCCTCTAAACCCTCCCTAAGCCCTTCTCCTCCTTCCTGAATATATTTAGCACCGAGGATTGAAGCAAATTGAAACGTTTGGGAGAAATTCATCCCTCGAGTGACTTTATGGTTGTGAATGGCTGGGTTTGGGGTCCATCTGTGATCACTCAGACTCCAAGTTGTGTAACATCAGCTGGAGGCCACAGAAGCCACCAAAATTGCTCCTAGAAGGGGTCAGGCAGGTGGCTGCACCTTTCTTTACTTTTCCTAATAAAATATGAAGCATTGGAACAGGCTGCCCAGGGCAGTGGTGGAGTCACCATCCCTGGAGGGGTTCAAGAAACGTGTAGATGTGGCAATTCATGGTCATAGTTGTGTTGGGTTGACGGTTGAGGTCTTCTCCAACCTTAATGATTCCATGATTCTATCACACAAGGTGGAATTAGTCCTGAGAGATCCGACTGGAACCTCAGCAACTTCCACCTGAACAACTGGATATTAGGAAGTTCTTTAGTGAATGAGCGATTGGAAGCTTCCAAAAGTTTTGGAAGATGTTCCAAAAGCATTGGAACAAGCTGCCCAGGGAGGTGGTGGAGTCACCATCCCTGGAGGGGTCCAGAAAGTGAGTAGATGATCATGGAGATGTTGGACTTGCTGATCCTAGAGGTCTTTCCCAACCTTAATGATGCTGTGATCCCACAAAACTGCTGGCCAGGAAGGTTGGGGGCACAGGGACACACTGAGGATGTTGCTTCCAAGGGACACCAAGATGGTGGCAGGACCAGAGCAGCACAATTTATTACAGTGAGGGAATTGAGGCATTTTTTTTTTCCAAGCCAGCTAAATTTAGCTGCTGACACAAGCTGGGGAGGTGGAGCCTGCAGAGCTGGTGCTGATTCCCTATAAAGGCTGTGATGGAGCAGAGGGTGAAATATGTGGGCTGGGTGACACCAGGGCAATGTCTGTCTGAATAAACTCCCAGGCAAGATGCAATCCTTGGGCGTGTAGGTATTGATAAGATAGGACAGGAGCTGTTGTGTGGCTCCTTCTAGCTGCAAGAATTTGTTTTCCTTCAGGAAAATGAGGATTTGTGGGATGTTCTGACAGGTTGTTAGGCTTGCGTGGCCCCAGCTAGAATCACAGGGGGGGTTTATTTGGCTGAAGGGATGAAGATTTGCAGTGGAACCAAGGAGCTCGTGTAAAACCTCAGCTGTTGAGGACTTCAGCCTGAAATTCATTTCTCCATCCCTTTGTAGAGTGAGCTGCTGACATCTAAGCAGCTCATTAATGCAGGTCAGGATCCAAGTGATCTTTGAGGCATCTCCATCCCAACGTTGCAGGAAGCACTAGTGAAAATTCCAGTATTTCACCATCAAAAACCCAACAGGTCTCATTTCCTCCTGCCAGTTGTTGAGGTTTCACTTGGATCTCTCAGGATGGATTCCACATCGTGTCATAGAATCATTAGGGTTGGAAAACACCTCTAAGGTCATCAAGTCCAGCTGCCAACCCAACCCTACCATGACCACTAGACCATGTCCACATGTTTGCTGAACCCCTCCAGGGATGGTGACTCCACCCCCTCCCTGGGCAGCCTGTTCTAGTGCTTAATCCCTCTTTCAGTAGAGACATTTTTCCTAATATCCAACCTAAACCTCCCCTGGTGCAACTTGAGGCCATTTCTTCTCATCCTACCTCTAGTTACTTGGGAGAAGAGACCAACACCCACCTTTCTACAACCTCCTTTCAGGGAGCAATAAGGTCTCCCCTCAGCTTTCTCTTCTCTAGATTCCTAGTTCTCCAGACCCCTCACCAGCTTGGTGTCCTTGGTGTCCTCTGTGCATCGCTCTCTGTTGAGGTGGCTGCTGAAAACCCTCCTTGGTTCCTCCACCAGGCTGTGGGGTGGTGCTGGGCACTGCTGCCTTCGGGGTTGTTTCTCAATCCAGGGTCCAGCATCGCCCGGTTCATGCTGAAAACCTCATTTCAAGCTCACCCCCTGCTTCGAGCTGGGAGCTCTCCAGAAATATACCTTAAAATATCATTTTATAGGCTTGTATTGATAGATTTTATCAAGTTTTGAGTCATGTGCACAGGCTGGAGGCTCCTAATGAGCAGCCGAGACACTCGGGCTCTATCACTGACTCATTTTGTGACCTCCAGCAAGTCACGTACCTACGTGGAAAACATGAATCACTATCTAACCCCACTTAGACCACAGATCACCTGCGGGGCTGCTCCTGGGCTGCCGAGCTGCTTTCAGCTTCTTTTTTTTTGAGCATAAAAGAGATTGTTTGAGGGAGGAGGGTGCTGGGCTGGCAGGCAGAGGGAAGTATTAATTTCAGGGTAATTAGTGCCACGGGTGGTGTGTGGCTGAGCTGCTGCCATCGTTGGGTGTGTAATTTTTTGTTATCAAGGTGTTGCTCAGTAGGTAAGAGAGACTTCCCTGTATATCAGAGCCGTGGTGAGGCCGGTGTCAAAGTTTAACAAGCGCTGGATGGTGATTTGTAGCTCCTTTGGCATCTGATGCTTCCATCAGCTGCGGCCACCAGCAAACCCAGCACGGCTGAGGCTTTCTGCACGTTTTAACACCCAGCTATCACCCAACAGGGGGTAGCTCACAGCCCTGCCAGGGTGGCAAAGGAGGGTTCTCAGCTCATCACATATTTCTCCACGCTCTGCAGGCTTGTGAAGGGGAGATAGGGGTGTGTCCCTGCTTTCAAACACAGCCCCTTAAGCACCTAACCACATGCAAATGAATTCGCAGATATTGGCTAAAACATATAAGGAAGCTCGACTGGCTTTTGGTTTTGGCCATGTATGGTAAACACAGTGCAATGTGGGCACTGCTCTAGCATCCTTCAGCTGCTGCCCTGCAGGGACAGAGACAGGCTGCGAGTGGGGTCACCCTGCCTGCCCTGAGGCACCTGCTGCTCCCTGGAGCCACCCACCAGCAGAGATAAAACCCTATTTACAGCCACATAAACCAGCACCCCCCGGAGCGGCTTCACTTTTAGTGCAATCTCCAGTTTCTGAGCCACTACCCCGCGCTTTGCATTAAGGTGTGATTTTTAGCAAGGGCTTTAAGCTCTCCTTTTGTCACCCCGTGGCTGGCAGGGCCCTTTTCCACAGCAGCTACAGGCCCCGGAGGGTTGGCAGGACAAAACGAGGCGATGTGGGTGTTTTTCTTGCCAAACTTGGTTTATTTTTCTTACCGAGCTGTTGGTTGCTTTGGCTGTGCCCTGCTTGGCTGCACCCACAGGGTTGTGCCTCCCTCATTGCATCAGCATTCGCAAATTTCAGCTTTGCTGCTGTTGTGCACCCAAAATCCTGGTTTTTGCCGGTGGATCCCCATCTTTGCTGGCACCCTGTGAGGCCTGAGGCAGGGTGGGGAGCAGCCTGAAGGGGAAGCAAGAGATGAGGGAGGGTGGGGAATGAACCAGCTCCGTGCCTGAGGGGAATGGGGCTGAGGGAAGGGGCCTGAGGGGAATGGGGCTGAGGGAAGGGGCCTGAGGGGGATAGGGCTGAGGGAAGGGGCCTGAGGCAGGCTGGGGGACACTGCAGGGCACTACCTGGCTCAGCACCTGTGGGGAATGGTTCTGTGAGGCAAGGGCCAAGGGGCTTAGAGCCTGAGGGGAACCGGGGCTGTGAGGGAGGAGATCCGAGGGAGGTTGGGAGGCACCATGGGGGCCGCCGTGTGGCACCAACCTGTGGCCAAGGGGCTCGGAGCCTGTGGGGATGGCGCTGAGGGAAGACACCTGATGAAGGGCGGGGGACACTGTGGAGCACGACCCTGATCAGAGCCTGAGGGAAGACACCTGATGAAGGGCGGGGGACACTGTGGAGCACGACCCTGATCAGAGCCTGAGGGAAGACACCTGAGGCGGGCTGGGCGACACCGACCCCGCCCAGCGCCTCAGGAGACCGGGGCAGCCGCCTCCCCGCTGCGGGGGGACCGAGAAGGGCTTAGCGGGGGGGCTCCAGAGCCAGTCCCGCTGCCCTCAGGGAGGGTCCCGCCGCTGCGGGGCGGGGGGACGAGCGGACAGCCCGAGAGCGAGCGACCACGGGTGGCGGCGAGCGGCGCGCCGCCATTGGCCGAGCGAGCTGTCAAGCCTCCCGCCTGGCCCCGCCCTCTCCCCGGGGCCGGGGGGGCTCGCGGTAGCGAGGCGGGGCTTGTCATTGGGCGGGGCNAGGAGGAGGAGGAGGGGTGGGGGGGAAGCGCCTTCCCCGCGCCGTGCTCAGCCCGGGGCTTCTCCCCGGCTCTTCTTCCTCCTTATTAGGCAGCGGAGCGGCGCAGGGTCGCGGCCGGTTCCGGTATCCGGCCGGGGCTCGCAGGTTGCCGCAGGGCATGCCCCGGGCGGGGCGGCCCCGGGGCCGGGCCGGGCTCTGCCGCCTCAGGCCATGGCACACCTGATGCCCGCTGCCAGCCCCGGCCGCCTCCTCTGCCAGGGGAGAACCGGGTGGGTTTTTTTTGTCTTCTATTCCATTTTTTTGTTGGGTTTATATATTTTTTTTTTTTCTCTTTTTCTTAATTTCCCCGGCGATACAACAGCAGCTCGATGGCACCGCGGCCCCGCTGCCACCCTGCAACGTTGCAGAGGACAAAAGATGACCAGGAGGGTTTAATTTCGGGTGGTTTTTCATGGCCGGGTACATGTCACGCCGTTGGTAACGCCTCCTCCGAGCCCGCTCGGGCGATGTGTCAAGCCCTGGGTTGCGTGACATGTTCCTGGGCTTTGTTTCCCCCTGCAGAAAGCCACATTGTTTTCATAGCGAGATGTCAAAGGCCAGGATTTCAAGGCAGGCTCTCAAGGTTGGTCCTTGCCCGTGGTGTGTGGAAGGAGCTGCTGGGGATGCAGGGAAAGGCACCGACGTGCTGCCGAGCATCCCTCCGGTGGTACCCGGGTCTGGACAATGTGATGCTGCACAGGAGACAGGTCTGAAAAAAAAAAAAGAATAAAAAAAAAAGGGCCTGGAAGCTGACTGGAAACAAAAGTAGAACTGATTGATGCAGTTTTATTGTTGAAGATAAGTGATATGCATGAGCGGCGTGGGGTGGGTGTTTTTAATAGCTGTAGTTTCGGCCCTGTCCGTGTTTGTTGGGGCAGGTCCATTCAGGCTATTGACACTATTCACACAGATTAGTCCAAGCAGGACCAAGGATGTCAGAAAACGAGCGGGTGACGTGTTGAATGCGAGGCCGTGGCTGGTTTTTCACTTTGCTGATCCCGCTTCTGGTCTAATCTTAGGCCAGGCTGTGACCTGCTGCTCCCCTCTCTCATCGTGTGCCTCTCCCAGCACATGCTGGAGGAGATGGTGTGAGCTGGGCTGTGAGGAGCCAGCAGCCGGTACCTCGTGGGGGAGGCAGGAGGGGATAGACCTGATTTTTCATTTGAATAACAAGGGTTGAATCATCTTCTCATTTTTTTTTTTGCTCAAGGGGAGAAAACAGATGGCTGGGCACTCACGGGGATGTTTTACCACGGCTAAGAGTCGTGTTTGCTAAAGGCTGCCTGCACAAAGGTAGATCAAACACAGCCTGATAAAGCCAACGGGTGTTTATTTTGCCTATATGTGCTCTTAGTATTTTCAGTAGTAAGGCCTGAGCCACTCGGGTACATGTCAGGGGAGCGTTTGGGTTGTGTTTGTTCTGATATAACACTTCAGAATAGCGATTTTTCGGTGGTCACTTGTAGCCTTTTATACAGATTGCTTTAATCAGCAACTGTGTGTCTCCGTTGGCATTGCTGGAGCTTCTAGTGAGCTGCCTTTTCAAACATCGTTGGGTTTTTTCAAGTGAAATCTTCATGCTTATTGCATCTGTCACTTCTGGGATGCACTCCAAGCAAAAGGCAGCGCTTCAGTTTAATGGCAATGGGGAGGAATGCACAGAAGGGTAAAATATCAGCTTCCCTGAGTGATGCAGCAAAGGGCTGCCCTCGGTAACCGCTCCATGCATCATCCTCCAGATTAATATTAGACCTTAACGAGGGCTTCATGAAGCGGCTCGTTAGAGCTGGGCGCTGCCTGTCGATGATGAGGGGGATTTATGGTGTTGCTTTTCATTTGCTGATCGATTCTGAGGAGCAAGCCTGCACTTGGGTGCCAGCTTCCCTATTTTGAAGACATGAGCAAAACACTTCCTGGCCTGCGTTTGCAGCTTGGTGAGGTCATCACCGCGCCACTCCCAGCACCAGGAATGTCCTTTTAGGCGAGCTCACCAGGCACATTTTCGCCTGACTTTTAAAGTCTGGGTTTGTTTGTTTTGGTGGCGTTTCACGGGGCCTTTTGTGATCATCTCAAGCCCTTCTCTGAGGATGTGTCGGAGCAGAAACTCGCTGAGGATTTGCAGTGCCCCAGTTTAAGCGTTTGCAGGGCATAGGGACAAGAATTAAATGGCTGTGTTCTCTTCTAGCTCTTTCCCTGTGGTCTCCCCCACCTCATATTTCTGGTCTGCTTGTGTTCTGGGTGTTAACTCTGAGATTTGATGAGAAACTGCCTCAGTCTGGCAGTCACCAGCCTGGTTGTGTAGGACACGTGAGGAGTCTGATTGATGGTGTTGACAGAGCACGAACTGGGGGGTTTTTTTATGATCCCCACAAAGTGGAGGTGGCATCACTGGGGTGAACACCACGTCAGAACTAAGGCAGAAAGGTTTGGGGTGGCTCCTGTGATGCAGGAAAGCTGATTGTTCTGGATGTGTTGAATGCACCAGGATAGTTGGGTATTGGTTACCAGGCTCTCTGCTGATGGGGTTGCTTTGTTCTGGGTTTCCTCATGTGACTGCCCACACTAAAAATGGATTCTTTCTTTCTTTCTGAGGTTATAATCATTCAGAATGTGACTTAGATGTGTTTTAGATGATAGCATTAGGCACACAAAATACCAGAGTGACCCTAGAATTACTCAGCTTCTCAGCATCACAGGGTCAAGCCCGGGAGGTCCCATGGGCAAGTCTGGCTTGGCACTGGAGGCCTTTCTGATGGTCCTCAGAGGAGCAAACTGTCCGGAGAGGTTCCTCATGGAATATACCAGCCATTAGCTGTGTACATGCCTATATGGGGTTGTGTAGAGGATAGAAAATCTGCTCAGAATTAAAGGCTGGATGTGGAGGGAGGTGGTGACGCAGCTCTAAAGTAGAAGGTGTCTGTTGGGCAAGGAGATAATTTTATTTCACGCCTCTCCCATGCAGTTCTTGGTGCCAGTAAGACAGACACCATCTCTTTCCAGCAGACATCTTTGTGAGGAGTCTCAAAGTGCTGCTGAAATGGAAGAGGCTTTTGTGATGGGGTTCCATAAAAGCTTTAAAATCCTGCTCTGCAGGTCAGGAACTAGCGAGGAACTTGGTGGAGAAATAACGAAAATGGGACCTGCTGCTGCCTCTAAGAGGAACAAACCCCTGCTGTCCTCTCAAAGGCTGCTGGTGCTTGTTGATAGGTCTCCTTGGTTTAAAGGTGACACTAAATCATGGGCTCCTGGAGCACTTTTCCTCCTTGTTTGTCTTCATGACTGTGGTAGACCCCAAGGTGGAATCACCTGCACTGGAGAGAGGACAATAGGATTTCTTCAACGTTATCACTCTGCTGCCTCAACGTTGTTTGCTTTGTCTTACCCCAGTTTTCTGGATGATCACAATCGATGATCTATAATGTGCTTTTTGCTGTGAGCACATAATGACTCTCCTGAGGTCTGGCTCTGGGTGGGAGAAGCTGGATGGGTTATAGTGACTCTGACATTGAGCTGGGCCTCTCAATCCATCATAATTAGGTTTCCCTCGTTTTCCCTTTTAATAATTGGATTTGAAAAGGCACTGGAAATAAACCAGTGGTGGGATCTGACTTAAAGTGATTAAGGTTGAGGCTGATGCAGGCAGGCGTGCTGGGCTGAGCTCAGAGCTTGGCTGGGCTCTGCTTAAGGCCAAAGGTTCCCCTTGGGGGGGGTGATGGTTTCCTTGGGGTTCTCCAAATCCTGGCCAGCCACAGCATCTTGGTCTATAATCTATGTACAAGCATCTATATAACTTATTAAATATCACAGAATCATCATATGCCTGAGTAGATTTAATAAAACCAGAGTGCCTAAAACTAGACCTTATTTGCACCCACGTAGGAACCCAGGGAATCCATTTCACCTGCAATTCCCAGTATAAATAGTCCCTAGAAAATGGACTTCAGATCATTCTGGTTGGAGTATTTAGACATGTGGGAACCTCTCTGCCATCCCCTTAGTTCTACATATAGTTGCCATAGAGACTGGGATCTGGAGTCCTTGAAAATCCATTGTTTATCTTGCATAAATGTAGAAACCTGCTGTATGGAAACATCCTGCTTGGAAGCATCCTCCCCCTGGGGCCTGGACATCCCATGGTCCTGCTCATCTCCATGCTGGACCTGGCACAACCAGAGCAATGGGTAATGAGTGTAATTAGCAGGCAAGGACAAATCCAAGTCCCCTGGGAGCTGGGCAGACTGGCAGTGCCAGGCAGATGATGCTTGATATGGAAGATGGTCATCAGCAGAGGCTCCATGGTGAGGTTCTCAGCCCCTCTTTAAATTGCCTCTTCTTTTTTTTTAATCCCCACTTTTAAACACTTAAAACCCTCATGGTTTCTTACTCATGCTGGGATCTTGAGCACCCAACTGTCTCGGGGTGTACACTTGGCATTTACTTGGCATTTTCCATCACGGTGGCTGGTGGGTGTTGCAGTTTTCTTGCAATTACTGCTGGAAAACAGATGGACACCCTTGGAAAAGGGAGGTTATTACGTGCTTTGCTTGGGGTCTTGCAGGCTGGGGATGCTCCCAGCATATAACACTAAGTGTATGTATTATTTTATAGGTGTATTTGCACCTATAAAAGGGGGGGGGGGATGTGGCTAAATGGCCATTAGCTTTTGGCCTGTTAATTTCTTCCTGCAGTGCTTGGCTTAATTGCAGTGTATAATTATAAGCACACAGCCTGTCTTGGTCAGGACAGGAGGTGGATTCAATTCCTGAGCTTTCAGTGAATATATACATATATTTCTGAAGGTTTATTTTCATTTTTGGCTTGGGGATGGGTTTGCAAGGCAGGAGAAAACCCCGAGCCAGCTCAGCCATGAGTTGCCAGACGTTCTGCAGCAATGTAGACTTCTTCAGAGCAGTGGAGGCACCAAAAGCTCCTTGCTGAGCCTCCTCCCTTCCAGCATCTTTTTTCCTGGCCACTGCTGCTTTCTGGAGCAATTTGTGAGTCCTGAGTGGTGTTTGAAGGTGCTGCTGTTTAGAGGGGTCATCACTGTGCTCTTCCCTGATGTTTCTTTGGGGGTAAAGGTTATTTTTTTGTTCTTTCTTGCCACATTGATCTTCTGGCCTGCTAGGGGAGTTCTTAAGCGCTATGAAAGATGACATAAAACCCAGCTGGGGCTTATCTCGGTGTAGTTCTACCTGTTGTCTTGGCTGGTCTCCTCCAGGAGGGCTGTAAATGCCACGGGGACTCTCAGAGGTGTGGGTGGCACGTGTGGGGACATGGCTGTCAAGCTGACAAGTAGGTAAAGCTTAAAGGTCACCAAGCCCAGGCTGTGGTTCTTCACACCCCTTGCTGAAAACAAGGTCCCCACCTGAGGGCAGCCAGCTGCAGGTCCCTTCCCCAGGACATCAGTGTCTACTGGGGTGTGGCAGGCCAAGAGCTGGGGGTGTTGGGGACACCCTGGGTGGTGGGACACAGGGAAGTTGTGGATGCTCCATCCCTGGAAGGATGAGGCTTGGAGCAACCTGGTTTAGTGGGAAGTGTCCCCGTGACAGGGTTGGAACAAGATGATCTTTGAGGTCTCTTCCAACCCAAACCATTCTATGATTCTGTGACCCCTCATCCTTGGCAGGTGTAGGAAGATGTTTCTCCTCCCATCTGAAATCTCCTTCCATCTGAAATCTTTCTTCACAGCGTGGCAGGAATGTTTGGTAAAGCTGCTCACTAAATTAAATACACTTTCCTAAATCAATTTGTTTCTTCCTTGCCTGCCTGGAGGGGTGAGAAAGGTGCTCGGGGTTGCACTCGTGGTTTGATGCTGCTCTCATGGCTGTGGTGGCCAGGCCAGGCCAGCAACCTTGGCCTAGAATGGCCCAGGGACAGAGGACATCTGTGGGACAGAGGAAACATGTTTGAGCTTGGAACCCTTTGCTGAACCAGATGTTTGAGGGGCTGTAATTGGTACCACGGGTTGGGGATTCAAAATCAAGTTGCCAGCTTGAACTATGGATTGGAGCTTCAGCCTCCTCCCTCCCCCAGCCCTGATTTCAAATTGCACATTATGGAAAGGGGACAGGATGACAATGGTGCTCTGTGAATTATAGGCTGCTTGGCCAGAGGGGCTGGCAGGACACTCTGATGGAAATCTGGAGGAACACACGCCAGCTCCAACTGGGAGCTCTGAGATTCACTTCCCAGCCTGTTTGTACAGCACTCAAATCTGAGCTCTGCTTGTGTTGTCCAGCCTGGACCTTCTGGGCCCTTCTAGGTGGAGGATATTGTCTTGTCTTTGGTGGTTTCATTTTGAGAACATCACAATGGGTTTGGTGAGTGCCTCACCTGCTGGTTGGGTGTTGCTGAGTAGCTTGAGAAGCTCAAGTCCCTAAATTGGGCTCCACCTTAGCTGGTGCTTGGGTGAAGATGCTTCTTGGGGTGTGTTAACCAAGCCCATCACTGCCTTTTGGAGTAGAGTGTCCATGGCACTGTGATGGACCTACTGGTCTGTGCTTAACTCTAGTCTAACCCTGCTGGAGCAGATTGGATGAGATGTTCTCCAGAGCATTGTCCAGGTCTCTAGTCCATCACATTTGCCATTAGAGGGCTGGAAACAAACTGTGGCCACCACACCAGCAGAGTATGGCTGCAGGGCTGGTCCAAGAGGAGCTGCTTGGCCATCCTCCTCCTCTCTGATCACATCCCCCAAGGCAGGGGTGTCTCCTGGGCAGGTCAGGGTGCTGGGCTCCATCCAGCAGACCCGTGGAGCCGTTGTGGTCAGGCAGGGCCATCTGGAGAACGCTGCATCCTCGCTTGGTCAGTCTGACTCACACTTGGCCGGTGTCTTTGGGAGCCCTGGTTGTGCTGATCTGTTGTTTCTGCTTTATTTTGAAGTTTAGAGGAATTTGTGTCCCCACTCACTTTGGGTTCATAGCAGAGGGTTCTGCAGGTCTGGGTTTCCTGATGGTGCCCCTCAGGCTGTGGTGCTTGAGTGCTCTTGAAGAGCTGGGACCTGCAACCTTCCATCTAGGAGATCCTTTATCTGCTGAAAACATCTCTAACATTTAGAGTTTCTTCCTGTGGATACCACAACATGTTGGACTTGAGGAGGAGGAGTAGAAAACAGTTTATCAAGTTCTTTTGAGATTTCTCCTTCTGATAAATCCCCTTGTCATTTTTTCTAAGGAATGTTCCAATTGAGTGAAAGCAAGGACAAGCAGTGTAATGTCTCCAGTAATGTCTTAAAGCCTGGGGTTGAGCAGGGAATCTTAGAAAACACCATGTTAATCAAATGACCTTCATGTCTGCACCTCTTCTGGGCTTCTGCAGACTGGGAAGTCCTCTGTGTGTTACTCTTCATGTGCTTCAGGCCCCCAGCACCTGGGCACTGCTGTCTCCTTGGCTTCCAGCTTCAGGTTGTGGAGTCTCCTTCTCTGGAACAAGCCTGGGTGTGATCCTGGGCACCCTACACTTTAGATGAGATGATCTCCAGAGGTCCCTTCCAACCCTCACCATGCTGGGATTCTGGTGGAGGTTGGTGGGAAGTCAAGGAAGCTGTGGTGGGGAAGAGCTCTTCATTTCTAACCACCATCCTTAGCTAAAAAACAGGTTAAAAAATAGCAAGGCTTGTGATGTGTCTCAGGAACATGGGCTGGAAGAACCTTTAAGGGAGCAGAAGAATGCAGCAGATTGGGGCAGCAGCTCTGGAGGGGTTGGTGCTTCCTGGTTAGCTGGGCTGCACTGATAAGAGAAGTAGGTCAGCTCTGTGGAGAAGGCATTTTATCTGCATACTTCTCTCAACTGCAATCCTGCCTCTTGGCTGTCTCTGCACCTCCTGCTCTCCTCAGGGTCAGAGTGTGGGCTGAAGCCCTCTTGCTTTCTTCTTGGTGCTGCTTCTCCAGGGGGGATGATGATGCAGTTGGTCCCCAGGGGTGTAAGTAGCATCCTCCATCAGGCTGGTGTAATGTCCCTGGCTGAGGTTCACAGGGTGCTTGTTGAGCTCTGGAAGTTCTGTTGCTCCGTCTCTTGGCAGTGGATGAGGTTGGAGTGTGTGGAGAAGCTTCTCTGGTCTTTATTCCAGAGGGGAATGTGGAGGAGAGTGAAGGTTTGTGGAGGGGAGCAGATGAAAGGCTGTGGCCTTCTGTGGTCAGCAGTGTCTGAAGGTGGGACTCCATCTCCTCCAGTGCAAGGTCTCCCTTTCCTGACCCAGCAAAGCTTGTTTGGTGCCCACCAACTGGATGAGCATCTCTGGTGGAAACTGAAATGCAGAGATGCTCTCAAGGCATCTGAGATGCTTCATCCCCAGGTACCCTGGTCCTCTCTTCCCCATGTTTTCTGTGTGTTACTTGCCTTTAACAGGCTTTGTCCTGGGGTTTGATGTTTGGTTTTTTTCTCTAGTTTGTTCTCCTCTACCTTCTGCTTTCATTTTTACTGTGTTAAGTTGCTGTCACCCCAATATCCCCCAATCCATCCCACATCTGACTGGAGACACTCCAGAAGATGTAAACCCCAAAGAGGAGGTTGGTTTGGAGGTGGTTGCTCCTCAGCTTCCAGACTTTGTGTAACTCCTCCAGTGTTCCTCTTTGGTGGTTACCCATCCCGACATGGCCTCCTGAGAAATTATTTTGTGTCATTATTTTGGTGCTCATTCATTGCTCGAGCTTCATGGTAGGTGACACTGATTAAATGAAGCTAGTTTGGGGTAATGACTTTCAACTGTGGTGTTTGATGCTAAACGAGGTGAAGTTAGACCATGGAATGAGTAGGAAGATCCCCCAAGAAGATGAATCCCATACTTGGAGGTCTTTGAATATTCTCATTACACTCCCAACTTGGAGCTCTTCATATTCTAACGGTCTTAGTGTGATTGTTTCAGGGCACAGCTCTGAAAACCAGAATTATATCAAATATTTCCCAGGTTAGAACCAGCACCTTGCATCTTGTCCAGAGGAGGAATTTCAGCTTGTTTGAAGTTTGGGTTGTGTTAGGGTTTGGACCATGCTGGGCTCCCCAGTTGAGATCTAATCCAGTTCCCTGGTAGGTTGTGGTTTAGGTTCCCATCTCGAAATAGAACCTTGCCAGTGGTAGAACAGCTGGAAATTTCAGCCTGAAGTTCATATTCCAGCTTTTTGTCCTTAAAAGTGAAGTGGAATCAGATGGCAGGGGCTTGCTCAACCTAGACTGGAGTAACCAAGGACTGCAGAGAATCTGCACAACCAGGATGTCTTCTGGAACTGTGACCATCTGCAGCAGTGCTCACCCTGGGTTAAAGAGCTCTCAACACCTGAAAACAACACTTCTGGGTTTCATCCCAATGGGTTTGACATGGTGCTCCAGAGAGGGAGTCAAAGCAGAGGCCACCATCAAGGTGTTGGTGGCTGCTCCTTTCTTCTGCCAAGGGTTTCAAGTGAAGCTGAAATTTTTGTGGCCATGTGATTATTTAAATTTTTTTTCCCCCCATCTTCCTCAAATATTGCACGATTTAATATCAGGAGATTGAGTTCCTTGATTCCCTTGATCCTTGAGAGGGGTCTGAAGTCCTCCTTCAGCCTTGCTGGTGGCATACTGGTTCTCCACCATGCCAATGGTGGTTGTGGCCATGACTTTGCTGTAGGACACACGCTTGCCTTGGCCTCCCGTGGTCATTACCTTGCTCCTCTGGGGCTTGTCAGTCCGTGCTCACTTGGTTTCAAAGAAGGGGTGGTCTCCACTGCCCTTGCTGTCTGCGTGGCTCAACTGGTGGAGTTGGCAGCCACCTCTTGCCTGTTGCCTTCCCCCACGGATGTGTCTCACTTTCCTTCCTCTGCCCAAGGTGTGCTGAGAAATGCTGTCCTTAAAATGCTCCAGCAAGCTTTGCTTCTGGATGAGTGAGTCCTCTTGGACCTTGCTGAGACACTGCTCTGTGCAGCGTGGTGGGGCTCTAAAGTATTTATGGGGAAAATCTGTGCAACAAGACCAAGCTTTGCATCTCCCCAGGCTCACCAATGGGTGTTGGAGCTGGTGTCCAACGTGCTGTGCACACACAGGGGTTACACACAACCCTGGAGGTTGCACAACCCCCTGCTCTGAAGTTAAGAAACACCAGAAGGGAGGGATTGGGCAATAACCTGGGTGATCCTTGTTCCCTTTTTCACAGTCCAGCTGTGCCCCGTGCTCTGGTGGACACAGTGGTGGGACCAAGTCCTCCTTGCCCGTGTGGAGCTGGAGTTGTGGTGTCTTTATGGCTTTAAACCCTCCGAGTGCTTATATCCCATATGTGGCTCTGTACCTTGCCTACCATATGATGTTCAGAGGGCTCTGAGGAGTGAATTGCCAGATTCCTTGTGGGCTTTCCTCTGGTGCTTATCTCCACGATGGCCAAGTGCTCTGCAGATGTGCCTCAGCCCTGCTCTAAGGGAGGGTGTTTGCTCTCTGCTGGGGCACTCAGGCCTCAGGTTGGAACATCCATGGCCTGATTCTTGGCTCAGGATTGTAACATACCTTCTATTTTTAATTTTTTTTTAAAAGCTTTCAGCTCTGAGCACTCAGCATTTTGCAGATGAGGCCCCAGCACCTCAGCCCAGGTTCTCAGCAAGACCTTGGGCTGCATAGTCAGTGTGTGAGGACTCCAGGAACCTCTGGGCTTCCCCCATCAGGCACCCGTGGTGTGAACTGTCCCATTTGCAGTGTCACTGGTGGACTGTCCCCTCTCCCAGCCACCCCAGCACCCAAACGAATGGGGCAGGTACCCCAGTATCAACCATCGTTCATCACTGGTGCTGCTGACGTTGCCTACAGTGTGTCTTGATTATTTTTTTCGTCTTTATCTGCTTCTTATTTGTTACCTGAGACTCTACATTTATCCCAAAGGTGCCACTGAAGCGGGTGCAACCTGATTGTGAGTTTGGGGGCTCACCACAACTCATCCTGACCTCATCCCCTTAAGAAAAAGCCTTTCTAGTATGAGGACCAGCCTTTTCTAAGTGCCTTTCTCCACATCCAGTGGATTTATACCTCCTTGAGCAGTAGCCTCGGGCTGGTGGGGTTTAAAAGCCCTTTATTTCCATCTCCCAGTGCAGGAGGGATCTCGATCACATGTGCCCAGCAGGATCTGGCCATTGGTGGGGGGTTTTCCTGTCACAGCTCCCTCGCAGGATGCGTTTCCTCTTGCACAAGCAGCCTGAAAACCCTCCCAAGCCACAGAAATCCAGCTGGGGGGTTCTGGAGACAGATAAATCCTTTATAAACAGGAAAATGGGCAAAACTCATGGTCACTCTTGTGACACATCGTGATGGGAGATCAGAGAGGAGGGGAATGAAAAGTCCCACTGTGCTGGTGGCATCCTCGGCTTCTGAGGTCCTTTTAATGCAGTGGGGGACCCAGTTAAACGCTGGGTTGAATTCAGCTGGAAGCCTCTTGGTATTTAGGGGGGGGAAAGAGGAGTTTGGGGAGGCTCTTCCCTGCATCCCCAGCAGGCTGGGGAAGATGCTGAGTGGGGTGCAGGAGATCAGCATGGTGGTAGAGCTGTCAGCACTTCTATTGTCATGGTCTTTGCAGGGTGTCCAACGCTTCTGTGTGCATTTTGCTGAGGGCTGGAGCTCTGGCAGAGCTGGAGCTCCTTTCAGCTCCCAGTCGGGAGGTTTTCAAGCCTCCAAATTTGTACTTTACAGCAAAAAATAAATAAGGAAACTATTTCCCGTCTAGCAAGTGTATGGAGATGGTTCCAGCTCCCCAGCTAGGATTGAACAGCACAGACAATGATCTAATGAACTTCCTTGTCCAGATCTCTTGCTCCAAGTCCCCTTCCCAAGTGTCAATCCCCAGCTCAGCCATGGATGCTCTTCCTTGCCCACCCAAAGCCACCTCCCAAGGGTCCCAGGTCACACTCTGGAGGCTGGATCAGCCTCTCCTCGTGGTGAACCATCTCAGGTGGCTCCTCTCGCCTGATAACCCTACAAGTGGCCAAGCTGGGAGCTCTGCAGAGAGAACCTGTGGCAGCCAAAGTGAGCTGTGGTTTCCCTGCCCGTGGTGGAGGAGGGGATCCTTGGCACTGAGAAACGACTGAGGATGCTGAATGCTCCTCACGTTCTAACCAGAGGCTGGGCTAGGGAGGAGAGGACTCATTTTGGGGGGCTCAGGATCAAGAGTGACCCTCTCTTGTTTTTCACCTGCTCGTGTTCTGTGCCCAGAGATCTGCAGTGGCTGCTCTTTATAACCACATTTTCCTCCCCCCCCTCCTTCTCCTTGGAGAGCAGCCAGATCAAAATGGCTGTGATCCAACGAATCACTCCCTTTGCTATGGAAATGAGGACTTGGAGGCTGCTCACCATGTGTTCCTCAGAGTTCCTGCTAAGGAGGATGAGCTGGAGGTGGGGGAGAGGGCAGTGAAGGTGTGTTCCAGCAGATCCCTTCGGAACAAACAAGGGTATTTTTGGGTACATCTGAATTTTTGCATTTTTAAAGGCATTTATAGGGAACAACCAAAAAAAAAATACCCTTTACAGGGAAAAATGAGGGAATAAAGAGGTAGAATCTCACCGTGTTTCCCTTCCATCAGTGCAGAAGGGGTGATGGACCTCCCAGTGTCTGATGTTTGAGATAAGCTGTTTTTTTGTGGTGTTCTGGTATTGATCAATCAAAGAGAAGCTATAATTATCCCAAATAATCCTTCTCCTTACCTATCATACCCACATCCCTGGGGTTAGAGCAGACAAATTGCAACCCCCCTGGGTATGGGGCAACTGGCTGCGTGTGAACTCAGCCAGGCAGGTTTCAACCCTTGCTTCACCTTCTCCTGAACCATCAGATGTTAATCCTGACACACGGTGGGGTGGGAACCCTGCCAGGGGGGGAAGAGTCATGAAATCTGACTGCTCCCAAAGCAGGAGACTTCTCCCTCCTCTGGGATGAGTTGGATGCCCCAGGCAGAGCAGCCAGGAGGGTTTTGCTGCAAGGGATGTTTTCAAGAAGGGAAAGGGCCGAGTTGTCCATGATGTGTTGGCCTTTGGAAGAACATCTTTGATTCTTCAGGGTGACCTGGTGTCACCTCAGGAGGTGGCAGGGATGGAGGGAGGGGATGATGCTGCTTTTGCCACCACAGCATCGAGGCTGTTGATGCAGAACTTGGGGTGGCCAAACCCCAACCAGTGTAGGGCTGGGAGGAGCCCTCTTGGGGTGGGAATGTCTGACAGGTCTCTGAATGAGTCTGCACAAGGAATTAGTAACTGGGTGTGGAACTGCGTTGGGTTGGGTTTTTTTTTATGATGGCTCTTAATTGGGCCTGGGGCAGGTTGATAGCACAGAGTGGTTCTTGTCTTTCGGGGAGCTCCAGCTTGAGATCCACCTTTTCTCTGGGGGTGATTCAGCAGGGCTGGGGCTTGCCTGGAATCCTGCTCAGAGTCCATGTAGGGAATGGTGCTGGTGGCCCTGGACAGAGCTGTCCCCACCCACCCCCCCTCCCTGCTGGGGACACCATGTGAGTGTCCCTGGGGAGCTGCCCACACTGCCAGCACCATGTACCATCTGCTCCAGCAGAGCTTCATTTGGGAGAACTTCATCTTCTCCTGGGCCTGGAAACAAAATTAAAACCCCACATTGCAGTGTGAGAGGAGGGGTTGGATGTTCCCCCCCAAACCTTGAGTCCAGCACAGCAGAGACATGGAGCTGGTGGAGCAGGGCCAGAGGAGGTGGCTGGAACCCTCTGCTGGGAGCTGTTTAACCTGGAGAAGAAAAGGCTCCAAGGAGACCTTCTGGTGGCCTTGCAGGGCTTCAAGGGGCCTGTCAGAAAGATGGGAAGAGACTTTTGAGCGGGGCCTGTTGGGACAGGACAAGGGGGGATGGTTTGAAACTAAAAGATTGACTAGAGAGAAGGAGGAAATTTTTGGTGTTGAGGGTGGTGAGAGCCTGGTTGAGGTTGTCCAGAGAGGTGGTGGCTGCCCCAGCCCTGGAACCATTGCAGGGGAGGTTGCACTTTGGTGTTCCTGGGTGTGTCCAGCATGGAGAAGACCTTTTATTTGTGCTGTGAGTGAAGGAGTTGGCAGAAGGTGTATGATGCAACGCTCTTAAGTGATGTTAAGTACAGGGGAAGCCCAAGTTCATCTCTAGCATTGTAGTAATCAGTAGTAATTTACATGTAGCTCTTTTCACATGAGCATCTTAAACACCCCAATCGTTTTCCAGCTCTGGAGCAACCAACACAAGAAGGACGTGGACCTGTTGGAGCATGTCCAGAGGAGAGCCATGAAAATGGTCAGAGGGCTGGAGAACCTCTCCTGAGAAGACAGGCTGAGGGTTTGGAGTGATAGAATGAGGGGTGATGGTTTTAAGCTAGAAAAGGGGAGATTTAGGTTGGACATTAGGAAAAAGTTCTTTAATCTGAGGGTGGTTGATCACTGGAATGGGCTGCCCAGAGAGGTGGTGGAGGCCCCATCCCTGGAGACATTCAAGGTCAGGCTGGATGGGGCTCTGAGCAACCTGCCCTAGGTAGAAATGTCCCTGCTTATTGCAGGGGGGTTGGACTGGATGACCTTTGGAGGTCCCTTCCCAGGGGTGGTTGGTGGCCTCCACCCCATAGCTGGGGACAGATGTCCCCATCACCAAAGCAACCCAATAACTGGTGCATTTATTACCTGAGAAGTTGGGTTTTCCCTGAGCGGGTTCCTCGGGGGAAATCCCAACAAATCCCCCTGCTCTGGGCTTTGCTCTGTCCCACCAGTGACTGGTGGCACTTGGAGCTTGGTCCATGTCAGCAGCAGCTGCTGTGGAGGTGGCCAAATGCCTCAGCTGGACGTGGTCTGGGGGAGCTGGTGGAAAACACTGATTATTTTTCCTTATCAGTGCAGGACCTGGAGTGTTTCACTCCAGCACTGGCTGCTGGGTTCCATGTAACATCTTTCTCCTCTTCAAACGTGCTCCCTGTCTGCTCTGATGAGCAATTTCCTCCAGTTATGCAGCTTTTTGTCACTGTTAAAGCAGTTTTTTTTTTTTCCCTGAAGTCTCTTTTGCAGCAGAGACAGGCACAAAACCTTTTATCACGTTTGTGCTCTCACTGGAGAGCATCAAACTGGTGGGACTGGAGCAAGAAGCTCCATGAAACCCAGGATTTTCTTTTTTCCCAGCCTCTCCATGTGCTTGGGGACCAAGATAGGAGGTGAACTCTGCTTATTTTAATTTTTTCTTGGCTTCCCTAGAGGCTGGGGCAGAAATATTTCCCTCATATGTTAAACCAAGATGCTCTGTGGAGATCTCCTTGTTCTCTGAGTCCTGATGGATGGAGAAGATCATGTTCCCTTCCCAGCTCCTTCTGGTTCCACACATGGAAGGCAGCACAGTTGGTTGCTTCCAGGGCTGGTGTTCCATACCCTGTGTTGTCTTCCAGGGCTTGGGTGTAGGAATTTTCCACCCCAGTCTCCTTCCCTTGATCCAAACTGGAGCCTTCTTGAAAATGACTTTTCTCCAGAGGAGGAGAAGTGCTACAGACACAGTTAATTTGAGTCATTAGCTTGTTTCCATTACTCCTTTCTGCCCAGGCAACTCATTTTATTTTTTTTTTGGTGAGATTTTGGAGTCAGAAGAAAGCACTGGGAGCTGGGGAACATGTGGAACCACTTCACAGGAACACCGGATTTCGAGAGCTTGCATTTTTATTTACATCTTCTGGACCCTGCCTGACTTGAAAGTAAACAAGTTCAATCTGAGAGCAGATTTATCCCCAGAAATATGTCTCCAAAAACTGCTGTCAGGATTAGGAACTTCCTTTGCTGCAATGAGAGGATGCATTTAGAATGGGGGAACTGATGCTCAACGGGCAGATTCTTTCTGTGAAGAGCCCTTGGGTGTGTTTGGTGCAAGAGAGCCCGAAACTTTATTTAAAAGCAGAAATAAAAGGGAAAATTGGCAGAGAAATTGGTTTCTAAAGCAAGGTACAGGCATAGTGAGGGAACTAACCCATGCGACCCCATGCAGTGCTCCAGGGGAGAGCTGCCTGCTAGAAAAGGAGCTGGGGGTGCTGGTGGATGTGGCTGAGCATCAACCAGGGTGTGCCCAGGTGGCCAAGAAGGCCACCAACATCCTGGCTTGTGTCAGCAATGGTGTGACCAGTAGGGAGGTGATTGTGCCCCAGGACTCAGCACTGGTGAGACCACACCTTGAGTACTGGGTCCAGTGTTGGGCACCACAGGATGAGAAGGACATTGAGGTGCTGGAGAAGGTGCAGAGAAGGGCAACGAAGCTGGTGAGAGGTCTGGAGAACATGAGGAGCACCTGAGGGGACTGGGGTTGTTCAGCTTGGAGAAGAGGAGGCTGAGAGGAGACCTCAGTGCTCTCTACCTCAAAGGAGGTTGTGGTGAGGCTGGGGTTGGGCTCTTCTCCCAAGGAACTAACGACGGGACAAGAGGTGATGGCCTCAAGTTGCAGCAGGGGAGGTTTAGATTGGACATTAGGAAGAAGTCGTCAGATATTGGACCAGGCTGCTCAAGGAGGTGGTGGAGCCACCATCCCTGGAGGGGTTCAACAAACAACTAGATGTGGGGCTTGGAGATGTTGGACAAAGGTTGGACGTGATGATCCTGGAGGTCCTTCCCAACCTCAATGACTCTAACCCTGTGTCGCCGGAAGGTGGGGGACGACGAGAAGGTCCCGTGGAGCTCCTCGGCAGGTGTTTCCTGGACAATCAGGAGGTCGTTGCCCCACTAACTGATCTTCTCCCCATCCCTCCCCTCCACAGACACCATGAGGCGGGTGGTACGACAGAGCAAGTTCCGGCACGTGTTCGGGCAGGCGGTGAAGAACGACCAGTGCTACGACGACATCCGCGTGTCCCGCGTCACCTGGGACAGCTCCTTCTGCGCCGTCAACCCCCGCTTCGTCGCCATCATCGTGGATGCCAGCGGCGGCGGAGCCTTCCTCGTCCTGCCTCTGCACAAGGTAGGTGCTCTCCATCACCTGGCAGGGGTTGGGAGGGACCTCCAAAGGTCATCCAGTCCAACCCCCCCCCACCAGAGCAGGGTCACCCAGAGCAGGTCACACAGGGACACGTCCAGGGGGGTTTTGAACATCTCCAGAGGAGACTCCACTGGGCAGCTTGTTCCAGTGTCTGTCACCTTCACCAGGAAGAAGTTTCTTCTCATATTTAGGTGAGACTATGTTTATATTCTCCTGTTCCAGTTTGCACCCGTTGCCCCTTGTCCTGTCGTTGGATGCCACCAAAAAACCCCTGGCTCCAGCCTTCTGACACTCTCCCTTATCAACATTCATGAGGTCACCCCTCAGTCCCCCCCTCTCCAAGCTAAAGAGCCCCAGCTCCCTCAGCCTTTCCTCAGCAGGGAGATGTTCCACTCCCTTCAGCATCTTGATGGACTCTCTCCAGCAGTTCTTGACCTGAGGGGCCCAGAACGGGACACAAGATTCCAGCTGTGGTCTCACCAGGGCAGAGTAGAGGGGCAGGAGAACCTCTCTCCACCTACTAACCGCCCCCCTTCTGATCCACCCCAGGATGCCCTTGGCCTTCTTGGGTACACTGCTGGCTCATGGTCACCCTGCTGCCCACCAGAACCCCAGGTCCCTCTGTCCTACCCTGCTCTCCAACAGCTCAGTCCCAGCTTCTCCTGGGGTTGTTCTTGCCCAGATGCAGACTCTACACTTGCCCTTATTATATTTCATTAAATATCTCCCCACCCAACTCTCCAGCCTGTCCAGCTCTGGTGTGTCACCACTCCTCCCAGCTCGGTGTCACCACCAAACTTGCTGACAGTGCACTCTAATCCCTCATCCAAACCATTGATGAGTGTATTGAGTAGTACAGGTCCCAGTACTGAGTTTTTGGGGAGGTTTCTTGCTGTGACAGGCTCAGCTTTGATGTTGTTGAAGGCTCTGAAGTCTCTGCTGTCTTGTGACAACAAAACGCTGCTCGGTGGTGCCGTGGAGGAACCCTCTGAGTGTCTCTGTGATCAGCGGGATGCCTCCTCTGCATTAAACACCACAAATAAGTGCCTTGCTTGGCTGATCTGAGCAGGAGTTTGTGTAGAATCGTGCTCCTAATGAAGCCTCTTTTGCTTTGTGACAGCAGCAGGTCAGGTTCTTCCGCTGGTTCTTCCACTTAATTCAGGGATGCACCTGAGCTGAGGGCTGCAGGAGTGAGCTGGGCCATGCAGGGCATTGCCACAGGCCTGGTGGCCCCGGGTCAAGGCTGCTGCCAGCCCCCTGGGTCACTCTTTCTCTAGATGGTGATCTGGGAGAGCAAGCAGCTCCTCCAAGAACCATCACAGCTGTCCTGAGGCTCTTCAGATCACAGGGTTGTGTCTGGGCTTCATGGTACTTCAGCCAGATCTTGTTGACACCCTAAGGAGAGGGGCTTCATCTGATCTTGGGCAGGGAAACCCCTTGGGTTCTCTAGTCTCCAAGAAATCATCTTTCAGGGAGTCCATATATACACTCTAGTTCTTTCACAGAATCATTCAGGTTGGAAAAGACCTCTGGGATCATCAAGACCAACCTTCATCCCAACATCTCCCTGACCCTTAGACCATGTCCTTTATACGTTGAATTTATTTGTAGAACCCCTGCAAAACACACAATTCTAGAATGGTTTGGGTCCCTTCCTGCTGCAGGTTCTCCTGCTAAGTCTTTCTCCTCAATATTATTTTCTTGGGGACCCTCAAGCTTCTCTCTTAACTCTACACTTGAGTCCTCAGCCTGTCATCAGCCCCATCCTTCACTCCCAGCTCCATCTGCAGGTCTGCCCTGTTTATATATAGAAATAGTGACCAGAATTGAGGAGAACCACACAGGGAGTGAATCAGGGGAGCAGAGTGAGTTCCTGCTCAGCCTCAGTGGTGCTACACGGACCAAACCAACCTCCCAGCCTCCTTAAATAGCTCCTCCACGTTCCTCACCCCACCACCAGCCCTGCTCTGTGCCCATCTCCAGCCCACGTGTCCCACTCTCTTGCCCAAGCCCTCTAAGTTCAGGATCCCTTGCTCAACACCCCTCATTGCATCACAGCCCATGGCAGAGGATGCCCACCCCTCTTCTTCTCCTCATTCTCCATCTTTTCTCAGTCCCTGACAGAAATTCAGCCTCATTCTGAGCAATTTGGCCTCTTGCATTTTTAAATGTCATTTTATGGGAGTTTTTTTACATTTATTCAGTTATTCTCCCAGCCTTTCTCTGTATTTGTCATTGGCTTTGTGCCCTGGGTGATGCTCCTGTCCTGTCTGATGCCACTATTTAATATTCACGTGTGAGGAGGTGTTGGGGGTGTTTTAAATCCCTTAAAGAAGGTGATTTTAATATGAATTTGTAAAAGCACAACTTAATGTTTTAGGGCAAGGTCTGTTCTGTTAGGAACATAGAAAGGTTGGAATTGTGTCAGAACGATTTAAATGAGGATCTGGAGAAATTATTTACTAATTTCATGCAAAGTTGGAGGATCTGCTCCCCTTTGGAGCCTGACATGTTCTTTTTTGGCTGTGCTCTCCCCAGCTCCTGAGCCCTGCATTTATTTTTATAGCCTGGGCTGATGAAATCCTTCCTTCCCAACACCCTCACATTTTGCTTTCTGCTTGAGCAGAGGCATTTTGAGTTCCTCCAGCAAACTCTGAATATAACAGTTATATTCAGGGAATAGAACCCGCTGTTATATTCAGGGGAAGGAAAAAAAAAATCAATTTTAAACCATGGGTTTGGGTTGATTTTTATAATGAAAACATAAAAATACACTTGCCGCATTTGGGAGCCTTCAGGAGGAGGCTTCCCCAGCACTGGGGGGGTCACAGAATTGCTGCTAATGGGGCTGGACTTTGAGCTGAGCCGCGCACACCCAAAACCCCATTTTTTTCCCCCATTTTAACCCTCTCTTCCCCAGTTTCCTCAATACCATGGGGTTTAGAGGGGCTTTGGCAGCCAGGCCGGGGGCTCCCGCTGCCCTCCCCGGCCAGGAGCGGGGTGTGGGAGCTGGGGGGGGGTGGTTTTGGGGTAAAACCCCCGCATCTCG